>SZWC01010722.1:43602-65336 GCA_023375785.1 Penium margaritaceum | reverse complement strand
ATATGTACTACATTCTTGTCTTATTTAGATTGTACATATTCATGACATTAGAGGTTGTAGTGCACTTGGAGACTGTTTGTGGAGATTGCATTTGATTTCCATATGGTGTTAGAATTTAAGATCTATCTTCAGTCTTTGACTTATTCCAAGGCTTGGCATTATTGTGAAATTCATCTTACAATTTTATTTTGTAGTTTCCCTTTGCACTCTTATCTAGGGCCGACAGATTTTTTGGTGCATGATAACTTTCTTGAAATCGTGATAAGATTTAATTCAACTATATTTAAACATCTTATTAGCTTAAGCATTTGTTTTACAACAAGGATTCCTATCGGAAAGAGTTATGTCCAAGAGTTTCTATCGTGCCATTTTTGTTTTTATGTATACATATAGCTTGTATTTTCACTTTCTTCAACTCGGTACCTGGACGTCTACTGTAAGCTCGCTTGACCGTTGGTCGATTGCATCAGGCATCTTGCCATCGCGGACAAATCTTGCCCACGTTCAAACACTGACGGTTGTGTATTCGCCACCGACGACCCTCTCTTTTGACCTTCCACGATACTTTTGTTGTTCCTTCTAGTAGCGAGGCTTTTTCTTCGCTCTTCCTTGCAAGGTGGTCTTAGGAGGTACCTCAGTGTATGGGGATAGTGCATGTGGCGAGTGCACTCGAAATGAGTGGGAAAGTGTACTTATCATGCACTTAGTGTGCTGTCGCTTCTTGAGAAAATCGGTCTATTGTAATAACGATGATCAAGTTAACCATCAAGGTTTGCGATATCATTGCGATGATCATGGGTTGCAAACCTAGATCATTGAGAGGCTCCGATCTATATGAGGTCTGATTCGTTGATGCTTGGTTGGCAGAATACGTGCTGAGCACGTCTGACGTTTGCAAAGCAAGCTAGTTTTGAGAGGACTACTGTTTTACGTTAGTTTTGCTCCGATTGACATCTCATTTGATTGAACGATTGTCTATGAATATCTAGCAGAGTCATTTTACTCGACGATTGTCCTCCTTGCTACGACAGCTGGCATATTTGAGGCAATATCATTCATATACATCGACTTCCAAAACTTTTCGCGACCTGTAGTCTCACAAATAGAGAAGAATTATACTGAAAGGTCGGACCGGTTGGAATATAAGGAAGTACCGCCAATGCCGATAAGCACAATTTAAGGGTTTAGAAATGCCTTTTTGACATGAAAAGTTATGTTATTCATATGTAGTGTACAAACGTATCTTGAAACAAGTCGAAACATGTCCTACGTATGGTCGCCAATTCACGATTTACTTCTTGCTCAAAGATGCGACAAGATGTGTTTTGCTGCAATATTTAAAGACACCCATCTGACATAAATGAATTGAAACCTCTTAGGTTTGCACGACAATAACATCGCAAACTGTCGCGGACGAGTGTTGTAATGAATCGCACACTGAGTGTGTGATAAGTGCACTTCATAACATGAATTGAACACACTCGCCCATACACACTATTCCTCGCACTAGGGGGTCCTACAGACAGGAGAGCTCAGTCATCGACCTTCGGACATGAACGACATCGAATCAAGAAAGCTCTTTTTGCAGAAACTGACGGCCGTCAACCTTCACCCAAAAACATCGGAACACGACAACACGACCTCTCGTGGGCCGCTTGGTCAGACAGTTACAAAAGAAAATGATCTTCGATAAACAGATTCTGTGAACAAAATGTACAGAATATACGGATGTTTTTAGTTCTTGTTTTTAGCAAAAAGAACTAAAAACATCGAAGAAAAGAAAACTATTTGTAGGGGAAAACAACAACAAAGCAAGATTGATAGAGTGAGAGGGAAAGAGGGAGAGGGAGAGAGAAAGAGAGAGAGAGAGAGAGAGAGAGAGAGGAAGGGGATATAGATACGAAAATGTGAGAGTACGTTTTTGGGCCGCACTTATTGTAGAGTGCATGGTGTTTAAGCGCACTAAGAGAGCACACTAGAAAGTTAGTGCATGATTTGTCCACTATTGAGCATATATGATGTCAGACATAAACTAGGGGATGATGGTTGAAACAAAGATCATCTAGGTTGGAGCATTGTTGTGTCTAATGACGGACGTTGACGACAATTGTGCATGCCAGACGACCAATGTCGCCTCCTTCAAAGATGAGTGCAATCTTTGAAAGGAAAAAGAAGTGTGCTCAGAATCCATGTCTTAGGACCTTGGTGCCTTCCAACCCTAAGATAAAGCTAGCATGCAAGTTGCATGGGCTTAGTGGAGCTTGTTGAGTTCAGCCAACCAACTCACAGGTGCTGAAAGAGGTCTAGTAGACCTACGTGTGGTCATGAACACATGGTAACAAACCAAGAGGACTGATATCCAGATCTTAGATTGCGCGTATTCACAATGTTGTGGGGAGGTACCACCTTGGCAACAACCCCTTGGAAGTGTTGTGTAGACCTGGACACTCTTCGTGGGGCCGTCCGGTTAATTGGTCACAGGGACGCTCCTTGCAAAAGGGGAGGAGGCCTCACCACAACAACTTGCTGAACACGTACCACACAGAATGTGGGAAAATTCATCCTATGTACTCTCTTCCAAACTGGCATGACATTGTTGACAACGTACGTCCCAAATGACATCGACTATGTCATTGATACACATGTATGATGAGTATTCGGAGAAGACTCACCAACACTTGTGAAGAACGTACAAGGATTGTACGCATCTCATCTTGGCAAGAGCCAAGGGATCACGCGATCAACACTAGATGTTGTACGCAAATGACCACAATCACAAAAGGCACAAGTGTGCGGTTGATTGTGCGTGAACGTGACGCAACCGTGTTGCGTATGACAAGAGTTCACACGTGTGATCTTGTTTATGCTTCCTATTGCATGGTTTGGATTATAAAGTACGTGATGATCAAACCTTTGTTAGCAAAGACAAACCGGGATGGTTCGAAGCAAAGGGGGAGGGACGTAGCATACGAGCCACTTTTAGGATTAAAAATGGTCGTTAAATAGTCATCGGGTACTTTGGGTACTCAAGGCTCAGGTTTCGAGGAGCCAAAGCCTGTAAAAACATAATGGGCTAGAGTCTGGTTTGACTCTAGCCTGGAAAATATCTGTGACGGATTATAGGTGAAAGGAGTGCCGCGATGGAAAATCCACCGTGTCACTCCTCCTCCTCTCTAGTTGGCCGCTAGGGCCCTGTTCTAGCGTGGCAATGCCACATGGAACGATTAGGCTTAGGATTATTGTTTTGCGTCCATGCCCTATGACGACCCTGATCATTTGTGGCACGGTTCGTCTCAGCCAAGATGGCTGAGGCGAGCATTCGCCCTTCTCCTCGGACTACACTTTCTGAGGGCCTAAGTTTTGGTTCCAAAAGTAAACTAACTAGTCGCAAAACGGCCAGTGTCGTTACACGGTGGCACTCTCGCGGCCGCTACATTCTTGCATTCCCTTCAACTTGCTTCAATGTAGTGATGCTGCACTAACCCTTGAGGCATTCTAACCTCACCCGCGTGATCAACGGCCGAGTCTTGGCCCCCACTCTTTGTCTCACTATGGCTTTGCAACACCACAACACCACTACACCGAGGCACTGGAGCACTTTGCTTGTCCTCATTGCGGCTTCATATAGCCGCAACATTGCAACACTACATCACCACAACAATGAGACAGCAAGGTATCCTCTTTTCGGCTAAGTGAGGTACGGTTAATCATACGCATTTTGTACACCGCTGCATGGGTGTATAGGTGCCTGCATAAAAAGGTAGCTTCCTCAAAGGTGACAAGGATTATAAAGAGATTATCTTATAAGATGATTATACGCTTGTTAAGAGTTTCCTCCAACACCTATTTTGTTTACATATTCTAAGAGATCTCCTACATTGTCTTCCAGGCCTTTTGCATATATAGAGGATAGTTTCATGTATGTTCAATAAACTTTAGCTCATGTATGGGACACTCGATCGAATGGGCCTCCTCTTTCTTCCCCCTCTCCCATCGAGTGTACGAGGCAAGTGTATGAGGGCGTGTATGTGGTGGAAGTCACGAAACATACACTAGTGTACATCTCGTAACTTCCTTGAGTATATCTCAGACAAATACACTAGTATCTATTTTCAATACACCTCCTCCCATGTACCGTCTCATTTACTTGTCCCATAAACTTTCTCGCTTTATGGATTGGGTGGGGAGACAGGTCCGTCAACTTTGTTTGATCCATTGCCCCCCTCCCCGCCCCTCTCCCAGGTGTATGAGGTGAGTGTATAAAGGGGTGTATGTGGTGGAATTCGAGAATTGCACATAAATGTACATCTCGCGACATCCTAGAAATTATCTCAAGAAAGAACACTAGTGTCTTTTCCAATACTCCCCTTCCACATACACCGTCTCATACACTCGCTTCATACACTTCTTCTGTTTTGGTGGGATGCATGGGCCTGCCGAAATCGCTGGATCCTTCCCTCCTCTCCTGCCCTCTCCCCCCCCCTCCCTCCCTTAGTGTATGAGGCAAGTGTATGTGGGGTTGTATGTGGCAGAAGTCACAAAATATACACAAGTGAATTCCTAGAAATTCCCTCATTAGAGTACACTAGTGTCTTTTTTTTACCCCCTACCCAAATATATTGTCTCATACACTCACCTCATCCATTTCTTCTGTTTGGGGGATGAGGGGCGGGTCTGCCAACATCTCTTGGTTCCTCCCCCCCCCTCCCACTAGAGTGTATAAGGCGAGCGTATGTGGGGGTTCATGTGGCCGAAGTCACAACATGTACATAAGTGTACATCTCATGACTTCTTCGAATTTCTCTTACGAGAGTACACTGGTGTTTTTTTCAAAATCCCCCCATATACACCGTCTCATAAACTCATCTCATACACCTTTTCTTTTTGGGGAGGGAGGGGAACGGGTCCGCAACATTGCTTGGTCAATCCTCCCCCCCCCCCCCCTTGAAGTGTAGAAGGCAAGTGTATGAGGGGTTACATGTGGCAGAAGTCGCAAAATGTACACAAATGTATATTTTGCAACTTCCTGGAAATTCTCTCAAGAGACTACACTTGCCTTTCGTAATACTCCTCCCACATACACCGCCTCATGCACTCTTTTCATTCACTTTTCCTGTTTATGGGAAAGGGACAAGTCCGCCAAAATCTCTAGGTCCCTCCTCCCCTCCCCTCCCTCAAAATGTATGAGGCGAGTGTATGAGGGGTTGTAGGTGGCAGAAGTCACATAATGTACAAAAGTGTACATCTCGTGACTTCCTAGAGATTCCCCCACGAGAGTACATTAGTGTCTTTTTTATACCCCTCCTCGCATATATCAACACATACATTCGCCTCATACACTTTCTCTTTTTTTAGGAGGGTAAGGGCGACGGATCCGCCAACATCGCTCAATCCCCTCCACCACCTCCTCCCATAGTGTATGAGCCAATTGTATGAGGAGGTGTATGTGGCGGAAGTCACAAAATGGACACAGGTGTACATCTCACGACTTCCTTGGAAATTCTCTTTCGAGAGTACACTAGTGTCTTTTTTAGTGTCCCCCTACATACACCGTCTCATATACTTGCCTCATACACTTTTTGTTTTTGAGGAGGGGGGGGGGACGGGTCTATCGTGATTGCTCGGTCCATCTCCTTTCCTCTGAAGTGTATGAGACGAGTGTATGAGGGGCTGTATATGGCTGAATTCACAAAATGTACACAATTGTATACTTAATGACTTCTTGGAAATTCTCTCATAACATTACATTCGTATTTTTCAGTACTCCTCCCACATGCACCGCCTCCTACACCCCTGTGCTACCACGGGACCCAGCTACAGCCCGGGCAACCGAAAAAAACACCCACAACCCGAGATGTAATTAGGGGATGATTTTGTTCACGGTTTGGCTATTCAATTACCTGGTTTGCAAGCGGAGGGTCCGAGAATCACCTATACAACAGAAGGGAACCTGCTGAGCCCTCCGGTAGCGAGGCACAACAGGTTCCCAGGCAAGAAAAAAATAAAACCACAATCCCGGGTGTAAATAGGGTACGAATTTCTGAACAGCAAAGGGTCTCACTGTCTAGAGAACTCCATTCACGATACACAAAAAAAACTCAATGCTAACAGGTAAGTTACGTTTTTTGAGACATGCCAAGGTATGCAGTTAAGGATTGAAATAGGTCACCTATTCTTTCACCATGTGTTTCAATCATATTCTACAAAAAAAAAAGCAAAACATTGTAGGTTTCAGGACATGACCAAGTGTCAATCATGAAACTTCTACAAACCTTCCAAAGATGCTGACCTAGGATGTACAGTGGAACACGAGTGTACATTTTTAGTGTGATTGGTCATAAATAGGCTAAGTGCGGCTCTACAGTACTACAACACATCAACACGATAGCACCACGGCACCGAAGTATTCGAGCACTTCGTTCTACCTCATTGTACCTATGCAATAGTGCAGCAACAATACACCACAGCACTAAAGCATTGCACCATTCTATTAAGACATAATCATGACCCTGAGGCACCAAGGCATTCTCGCCCGGCTCATTACTGCTCCGCAACACCACAACAGTGGAGTGCAACTGCACCACAACACTAGGGCAATGTATTGCTCTCCTTTGACTTCTTGCGGCACTATAGCACCAAGGCACTACATCACCGTAGCACCGCATCACTATGATGCTGAGGGACTCAAGTATTCACACTAAGGCTTGTTGCCATCATATCACATCGCAACAATGTAGTGCTGCTGCACCACAACATCAGAGCATCGGAGCACCACGCTCCGCCTCCTTGCGACACTACATCACTGAGGAACCGGAGCACTCTCGCTCAACCTCGTTACATCACCATGGCGCTGACGTACCAGGGAATTCTTGCTCTAGAAGTATAGTGCCATAGCATTATGGAATCTGAGCCTCTCAACTCTAATTAGTAGCAGTAATAGCAGCAACATCTCCATTTGTGACCGGTGTCGCCATCCTAGCTTCCCCGCCAAACATTACACCGATCCCAAATTCTTCGTCGGTGGCATATGAGCGTGATCGTATCGATGAGGAGCTTGCATACTACATGGAGAGGGCGAAGCACGACAGGTGGTTGCACCGCCATCATTTTAGTCCAGGCTACTACCCCAGAGAGGAATCGAACCTCGTCGCTGACTATGTGTGCAAGGACACGGCCAAGTACGCCGTGTACCACTAGTTTGCTTCTGACGACTCGCCGACGGTGTAGAACATGCCAGCCTCCGGACCATCACGGGGCCAGCATCTTCCACAATCTCCTACAGGCCCTCCCATTGCCTACAAGACGCATTGACAGAGTCAACACGCCGCCCATGGTAAGATGGCACCAAAAATTCCATCAGCAGCTTGTAAACCATATGTCCCTCATCGTGCCCCATCCGAAGAAGCATCCGATTCTAGAGATGACTTCTCTAGACCCTCTGGCATTGTACATATCCTAGAAGCCACACGTGTCTCCAGTGTGGTTTTTTCCTCTAAGTTTCCTACAACTACACGTGCTCCACATGACCCTGCTAGCACTGGTGCTGGTAGGGCCATTGACTCTTAGACCACTGATACTGACAACAAGGGACCTCTTGTAGCAGCCGTAGTTCACGTTGTCCCACACGTTGCCACTACAGTAGATGTAGTAGCAGTAACAGCGGCTGCAGCAGCCATTATCCTCTCTAGTGTCTTCATTACCATCCACTCTTCAATGACTCTGGACTCTTCTCCAGCCTCCTCATCGACACTTAGTCACCATGTTCATATTCTTATCTCTATAAGTACGACCATATCCACCCTCACCGGTGCTACCCTGACATGGGTCCCATGTCTCATTGTCCTCGTGTCCTCCTCTCTAGCAGTCATCGTGGAAAAAGCAGCAACAACACTTCCACCCTTGTTTGCCTTGCATTGTTAGTTCTGGTGAGCTTGGCACACCTTCTGTCCCCTTTCTCTCTCTTGCCTCTGCGTGTCTGTGTTTCTGACCCGTTGCCTTGCAGCAGTACCTTCAACGTCACACCCACCATACCTTTCCACACCCACAAGGGCAGGGGAAACTCTGTCAAAGTTTCTTTGGCTGAATTCACCCCCTAACATGATGCTGGTTGATGATGATCAGTATGCCGCACTGCAAGCAGAGATGTAGTGAGAGCGCACTGCTCTCCAAGCAGCTCTCAATGCACAGCGCAATGCAGCTGACAAACTAGATATTGAGCAGACAAACCAAGAAACGTTTGCAGACCACATCGCTGACCTGGTCCTCATCCGCCTCCAACCCAGACTACGCTCCACACCCTTTACTTCCACTACTGCCAGCATTCTAGTGCCTTATCCACCTTGCCCATTTTTGCATCCAACGCCTCCGGATCTCTTTCCTCCCACTCTCTTGTAGTCGCCGTTGCCACCGGTGCAGCCACTACCGAGGGACTTGCTTTGCCCACGCATCGCAAAAGTGACTTTGATTCTATGCCATCTCAATTCACTTCTAATCTCACCTTCTTTTCTTGAGAAGTTCATGTTAATGCGTGGGCATAGGGTGAACAACTTTGGGAATAATACCATGAACCGAATCCCTCAACCAATCCTCATTTTGTTCCTGTCGATGCATGGTCTGCCCGCGCTGTCCGTGCTCTCATCCGTGCAAGACCCGACAACCTCACTGATGAGATCAGGTCCTACAACACAGACACAACATGCTATACACCTGCTGATCATGTTGGTGCTTACGCAATCACAAAGAGAACTTCGGTCGTCTCAGGGTTTGAACCCGCGACCCATGAGCTCCGGTGCCTGTTGGAACTAGCCCACAAAGTTGTGCTTCCTATGATGATCTCCAGGGGACATATCCATTACGGGTAGTGCATTCCTGGCATATCTGAGAAAAGACCAAGGGGAAGTGCTCCATAGAGAAGTGCATGCCTTGTCTGTCCGTGCAGCCAGCCAGCTAGCCAGTGGACGAGGTGCATATCGTTCAACAAATCTGTCCCTTGCATCTCTGTCCATCTGTCATTTAGTGGGCTCCATCAATGCCCTATGGCTCACTCTTCCTCTGCCACACTCATGCCAGAACCACGAATGTCTGCATAGTGCAATCTGCTCTTTAACGGCTTGGTCATGCAGTCAGAAAGCTTGCTATTCGTTCCGCAATACTGCAACTCGACCACATTCTTCATGACCAGGTCACATGAGTAGTGGTAAGTATGTCAATGTCCTTTTTTTGCCAGGAGATGATCTCGTCTTCAGCCATCAATATGGCCCTCATGTTTTCCATGTGTACGGCCATGGCTCCCTTCTATGGCACTGTCATTTCGTCATGCAAGCTGCGCAACCATCGAGTCTCTTTGCACAACTCACATAGAGCAACGTATTCTTCCTCAGCTGTAGAAAGGGAAACACAATCTTGCTTGCTGTTGGCCCATGAAACGGTAGCGCCATTCAAGATGCACACATATCCTGAGGTTGATTTGAAGTCTTCAATATTTACTCCATAGTCGGCATTGGTGTAGCAGTTTAGGCGGAGGGTGTTCTTCTTATTGGTTTCCAAGGATGAGGCCCATGTGACTTGTCTTTTGCAAGTAGCACAAGATGCGCTTGACTTCCTACCAATGTTGTGGCCCTGGATTGGCCACAAACTCGCTCACTTGTCTCGTAGCATAGACGATGTCCGGACGAGTGCCTACCATGGCGTTCATGATGCTACCCACGGCAGGCTGGTAGGGGATGTCTTGCATTTCCCTTCGTTTTTCTTTGCTTCTTGGTGATATGGAGGCCTTCAGCTTCGTATCAGTTGTCATTGGAATGCCAACAGGTTTCCAATCTTCCATATGGTAGTGCTCTAGTACCTCACCGATGTATTTGGTTTGTTTGAGTTCAATGGTGCCTGCTACTCGGTTGCAGTGGTGGCGATCTCAAAGTAGTACTCAAGAGGACCCATGCCCTTCGTCTTGAACCTTTTTCTAAGGTTAGACTTGTGCTCATCTAGGAGCCCGACCGAAGATGACCAGATGATCAGATCATCCACATTCATTGCAACCAGCATGAGCCCACTCCCATTATGGTGCACGTACATGCTCGGGTCATTCTGGCAATGCGCGAAGGATAGACCGGTCATGAAACAGTCCATCTCCTTGTACCACATCCTTGGGGCCTGTTTAAGCATGTAGAGCGCTTTCACACACTTGCACACCTTGCCCTTGGAAGCTTTGACTCCTTCGAGAACCTCCATCAACAATTCCTTATCAAGATTCTCGTAAAGGAAAGCTGTTATGACGTCCATCTAGTGTATCTCCAGGTTCTTTGTGGCAACTATGACAAGAAGAGAGTGGATGGAGGCAAAGGTCACGACGGGCGCAAATGTCTCTTTGTACTCGGAGCCCGGGCATTGGGAAAACCCCTTAGCCACTACCCTTGCATTAAAATTTTTAATTCTTCCATCTTGTTTCTTCTTCACTCGGAGGAACTACTTGGGTCCCACCACATGGGCCTTGTCGGGTCTATCCACCAGCAACCACATGCTAACCTCATCAATGGACACGAGCTTGCTGTCCACTGTCTCCTTCCACTTGGCCACATCTGGACCATTCGTTGCCTCCGCCACTGTGGATGGCTCTCCCTGAGCTATGCACGACCAGCTAAGGCCGGTCCAATCATTGTCATACAGCAAAGGTGATTTATCTAGTCGCAAACTACGCCAGGATACTAGTGCGGCTTCCTGTTTTGTTGCTAGTGCAACCACAGGTGGTGGTGTGTCGTCGTCGTTGTTGTTGGAAGATTCGCCATCTCCAAGTCAGACTCGCCAGCCCCAAATGCCTCGGTATTCGTGTCCATGTCATATGACACGTCATCCTATGCACCTGCTCTCTCATTCCCACCACCTACTGGCAAAGCGAGCCAGTTTTTGGGTGCTTGGTCTCCGGACTCAACCAACAATATCCACTCTCCCGCCTCAGGAACAAAGATGGGGTCCAGTATCTCTCTCTTTCCAATGGTGCATTCATCAGACTCAACGTCGCGGCTCCTCACGAGCTTGCCTGCTGCCTGGTCTCAAAGCTGATAGGCCTTGTGTAACGTGTCGTACCCAACCATGAAGTACTTTTCCAAACGTGCGTCCAGCTTTCCATCACCTTCGTCCGGCTGGATCTCCACCCATGCAGTTTACCCAAACACCTTCAAATGAGAGGCGTTGGGTTTCTTTCCCAACCATGCTTCTTGTGGGGTCTTTAGCTACTTGTGCTGCTCCTTTCCACCCTTCTGCAAGGCGTTTGCTAGTGTGAGGTTCAAGAGGGAGCAAACCGTTGTTATTGCTTCAACCCAAAAGTGAGGTGGGAGCTTGACGTCGAAGAGCATGCTTCGCACCATGTCAAGAAGGGTCTGGTTCAGCCTCTCACCCACGTCATTGCTTTGAGAGTCGTAAGGGTTGGTTTTCTTGTGGTGGATGCCATGATGCTTGAGCCAAGGCTTGCATGCCTTGTACTCACCCTCGTTGTCACTTTGGAGCGTCTTCACCTTCTTGGACGTTTGTCGCTCTACCATGGCGACAAACTCAATGAGCTTCTCCTTGACCTCTCCCTTTGTTTTGAGGAAGTAGATCCACAACTTACGGCTATGGTCGTCGATGGAGGTCAGGAAATGCTTTCTTCCTCTGTTAGACATTGTGCAAAAAGGTCTGCAAATGTCACTGTGGATCAGGTTCAAGACATTCTCCGCTCGTTGACCTCTTCTCCCAAACGGCTTCTTCTTTGCCTTCGCTTGGATGCATGGTTCACACAATGTACACCCTTCTCCATGCTTCATGGTGCATCCTTCCATTCTGCAGACCTCATCTTGCTCCTCCATCTTTTGTAGTGTACAATCAGTAACGTGGCCAATTGCAGGTGCCACAGCTCAGCTTCATTGTCCTTGGTTCATGTGGCGGCCCCAGCAGTCGCCGGCGGCACATCCTTTGGCTTCAGTGCCACTATCTCAGTGGCACATGCTAGTCCCTCATCTGACGCCTTGGTGACTTTGGTTTGAAGCATGTAGAGGCCGCCGACTCTTGGAACTTGACGCATGAGGTTGTCTCTGGTGTACAAAATCTGGATGTCCTTGTTCTTTAGGGGCGCGGCTTCCTTGTTGGTGAACACCACGGTCATGTTGTTGGCGGTGATTTGTGAGACCGAAACCAGGTTCGAAACAAAGGAGGGCATGTACACCACCTTTTGTAGATTGGCCTCCTTCTCAGTACTGTTGACATTGAATGTGATCACCTTGTCCCCCTCGCCCATGGCTTGGACGACACCGCCGTTTGCACACTTGACGTGCATGTCAGATTTGCCCATGGAGAAAAATCCACCCTTCTCTTTTGAGGAGTGGTGGTTAGTTCCTGAGTCAAAGGCAAATGCCCCGGGCCTAAGGAGCAATGTCCCCTTGATGGACAACCCTTCATCCATCATGTTGGTGAGCTCCTTCTTCTCCTTTCCACCCTTGTTCCTGCCTTCTTTCTTGGGACTATGGCAGTCCCTAGCCCAGTGCCTAGCCTTGACACAGTTGTGACAGTTGCAGGGCTTCTAGGAACTCTTCCCGCCACCATTACCTTTCCCTCCACCACCACCACTTCACCGCTGCCTTGACCAGAGCAGGAGCTTGCACCTTGTCCGCCAAAGCAGGAGGCATTGGCTAAAATTTTTGCCTCACTGCCACGGCATCGCGTTGACTCGTTGCGGACATATTTGATGACAGCCTCATATGTCAGATTTTCTTCCTTCCAACCGCCAAACATGGTGATCAAGGACCCCCAGCTTTTTGGTAGCACCATGAGAAAGATCATGGCATGCATGTTGGAGTCGAGCTTCCATTCCATTTGCAAAACCTCTTGTAGCACGTCATCAAACAATTACAGAGATGAGGGTATCAATTCTATTTTGTTCACCCTCATCAACATTGACCTTTACAAGATAAAGAGTCGGTTTGCTAGGGCGTTCAATTGATGCACCTGTGAGAGCTTTGTGTAGGCCTCGGCAGCCGACGTGCATCCTGTGATGTGGGAGTGTTGACTCTCTTTGATGAACGTCACAAGTATGGAGAGAGCCATGTTGTTCTTTGTTGTCCATGCTGCAAGGTCAGCCGCATGCGTAGTCACTATCGCATTGTCGAGTGCTGTCTCTGTCCCTTTTAGGATGTTGAGGTAGCCATGCAAGTTCATGACAATCTGAAATTGCCATTTCTACAAGGGAAAACCTGTCCCTGTGAATTTGGACATACACGCCTCAAGGCAGGCTTGATTCGGATCCGCCATTTTTGGCAGTTGCTTGTCTTCTCTGCTTTTCTACTACTCTGCTTCGTTAAGGCCGATGAAGCTGATGAGGCTGATGAGATCGCTGACTACGACCGTTGTCAAATGTGTAGTTGGTTCCGTTGCATTCCCCTCTTGCCGTTGATCACCTGAAGCGATGTTTCCATTGTGAGAAAATCGAACTCGGAGTCGTACCACCTTCTAACGGGGTAGAGCTTTATCCCCTTGGGGCTTGAGGGTCTTGTCCAACATGGACATAGCTGTTCCTGCTCCCTTAGTCCGCTACGTGCACACACCCTACCTGAAGAAGTTGATGGAGCCAATGGAGCACATTGGAGCCATCCGATCTTCGCGTCCCTATTGTAACTATGCAGCCTGCAAGATGACGTGTGAGTCAGTCTTGGAAGCGTGCCTTAGAGCACAAAGTGTGGGCCCATAACACTTTGTCAGTGCACCGGATAGCAATGGTCTAGAAAACAGGTCCCAACATGGGAGGCCGCCAACCGCTCTTGGTATTGCAACCAAGATAACATATCACCCTCAAACGAGGGACCCACACTTTAGGTTCGTTCAATTTACAGCCTCACGAAGTCCGCATGAAGGTCTTTAGTGACTACCCTTGGTTGAATACTCTGTGAGGAGTCTCAAAGTCAATAACTGTAAATGGATGCATGCAAGGTACATGCTTTTATACTTGCACTGCTTTGCAAATGCTTCTGCTCGCAGTGGCTCTGTAGGAGCCAACCTCAACCTACAGTCCTACTTGGCACATCGTAACTGCCACATGTCATCCTCAAGCCAGGTTCTAGTAAGTTTCCTAGAAGCTTCATGCCTATTTTTGGGCCATAAGAAAAACTGAGGCTGTCACGGGGTTTGAACCTTCGACCCATGAGCTCTAGTGCCTATTCCGGCTAGGCCACAAAGGTGTGTTTCCTATGATGATCTCCAGGGGACATACCCATTACGAGTAGTGCATTCCTGGCCTATTTGAGAACAGACCAAGGGGACGTGCTCCATAGAGCAGTGCATGCCTTGTCTGTCCTTGCAGCCAGCCACCTAGCCAGTGGACAAGGTGCATATCATTCAACACTCCCCTGCCTCATTGTGATCATCCTCCACACTGCCCACCTCTCTACTCAATGAAGGTGGAGGGGGGTGGCCGTGGTTGGGGAAAAGGAAGGGGAGGTGGCGGGTCCGGCGCCGGTAGCCAGGCCGGGCGCGGGAAGGGGAAGGCGCCTAGTAGCTTCTCTTCTTCCACATCATCCTCCAGCACTGTCCCAAATTGGAACTGTGGTGCTATAGGCCACTCCACACCGAAGTGTCCAACGCCACGTGACGACACCCCATTTGCATCTGCAATGCAAGCGCACCAGGTGTGCTCTTCCAACAGCTCTAGAAGCTCTGCCTGAGCCACCGCTTTGATAGCCCTAATTAGCCGTAGTATGACTTTGTCCATAGTTTTAGCCTACATCACTATTGTAGGGCCACCTCTAGTGCCATAGCCCTTGGGGTGGCCTACAAGGTCTTGGGGGCCTGTCTACAATGGTTCTCCCTCCGGTCCTCACTCTCCTCTTACTAGGGCCTCTCAAGCCCACCCGTCTTGGTGTCCCTCCTCAAGCCATGTCATCACCCCTTACCCGCCTCAGGACGACCGCTAGCTGGACACCGCCCTCTCCTACGTCGTTCACCAGTGTCATCTTTGTGATCAAGGAGGTGAGAGTGGGTGTTCGGGTTCAAAGTCACTTGCATTTCAAGTTGATGGGGCCTTGCCTGATCCTATGCTTGGTCATGTTCATGGGTGTCTTCTTATCGATATCCTATAGATTAAGGAGTGGAAATCTGTTTTTTTGCCTCATTGTATTGCAGCCTGTGGCCAGCACCTTCCTCTGCAGTCCGCCATTGTCGTTGTCAGTCGTGTCCGTGCCTCCGTTCGCGTGTCGGGTGGCTTTTGGATACTGGACTTCAAAGCCACCCACTACATGACCTCCTCGCGCTCCTCGTTTGTCTCTCTTGGTCCTACTGGCTCATTTTTCTTTGTTCATACTGACTTTAGCCAACTTCTTCCTGTTCAGGGCATCAGAGTAGTCCGCTTTGTTGGACCGGGGGGGGGAACTGTTCCTGTATGTTCCCTCTCTTGAGTTGATTCTGCTCTCTACCACGACCCTCAATGACCAGGGCATGGACTTCTCCTCCATACGCGGCATTTCATCCATATCCCATTCCACTTCTAACATCTTTTTGCTGAAAGGCACCCGTTGCAATCACTTGTTTTGCATCCCCTCCTTTGCTCCTGTGCTTACAAAATCCACCCATTTTCACGTTGCTAGCTCTCTTTGCCCAGCTCACGTGCAGCTAATACATTGCCGTCAGTATGACATTCACATTGCTACCATTGACAGCCTATTTTCCATGCTCCCTACGAATGGTCTTCACGCTGCTACATTTCTTACTCCTTAAAGACTGCCTCGACTTTGGTCAAGTTAAAATGCATCGGGCCCCCTTTTCCACCTCTGAGTGTCGCACCTCCCATCCACTTGATCTCTTGTACGCTGATGTCATGGGGCCCCTTCCTCACGATGCCTTGAGGGGGGTTGGCTGATGCATTCTCTGTCTTATTGATGACTTCTCCCGCATGCGCTGGGTATTTGCTCTCAAGCAAAAAGGTGATGTGTGCTCCACTCTTGAGTCCTGGCTTCCCCAGGCTAAACTAGCCTATGGACGCCGTTTTCACATTTTTGTTGTGATCATGGGAGGGGAGTTCATGGGTCCTACTCCATGTTTCCTCACATCCCGCGGGGTGTTTATGGAGCCCTTGACTTCCTACACACCGCAGCAAGATGGTGTCTCATAACACTGGAACCGGACACTCGCTAATGGTGTTTGCACCCTTCTTAGTGCCTCTGACCTTCCTCATTTGTTCTTGTTTGAAGCCATGTCTTACATGACGAGGGTTTGAAATAGTGTTCTCCAAGGTCCCTTTCTTTGTCACATTCCCCATTATAAATGCCGGTTTGGTCGTTGCGCTGATTTTTGTCTTGCTCGCGTCTAGGGATGTGTCGCTGCTTTCTGGCAACCCGAGGACCTTTAGGACGGCAAACAAAGTCGTCGTGCATGTCTCTGCACCTTCCTCGCTGTCTCTGCAATGTCCAAAATGTGGCGCTTCGTGGACTCTTACCACACTCGTGTCATTCACTCCCACAATGCTCTCTTCTTTGACGTTGTCTTTCCTCGTGAAATGTCCTGTGTTGCTCTATCTTCCTCGTCCTCGCTTCGTCAGCTTGGGGGAGAGTGGGTCTGTCTCAGCCTCCGGTGTCGCAAGGAATCCTCCTTCTCCAGCCAATACGGCTCCCTCTCCCTCCTTGCCTGTCCTTTCCTCAGCAAGTGCTTCCCCCAGTTCTCCATCTCATTCTCCGACCGGCACCTCCCCAGAGTTGTCACCGGTCCCTTCTCCCTCCATGTCCTCTGAGTCAATCTCAGTACCCATCAATGCTCCCACACAGCCCCCTATTGATGTCTCGATGCTTTTGCCCTCACTTTTCACTCTTGACTCCACTTCGATGCCTGCACAAAAGACCTTAGCAGCTCTTGGTGTAACAAAACCCTCTCCTCTCTCAGTCTCCTCTTGTCGGCCCAAATCCATACACAAGCGGAGGACAACTTTACTCTCTCCCTCCACACTCTGCTTCTTTGTCATCCAAGCCTTCTTAGCATCGCACACGCTGTAGTGTATCCTCCACCACATTTGGTTCTTCCGCCAGACCTACTGTTCTCGATGCGCTCATATTAGCCGTCAGTTTTGTCCTCCCCAATCGGCTGTTTGCTATGCACAAGTAGCTCTTGAATCCTACAGTGCCCTCGAGGCTTGTGTCACTGGCTATGTCACAGCCTGCTTTGCCGCGAGTGGGATGCATCCACTCCCTTTCCGGCAGGCTCGTGGGGCGGTCAATGCTGATCTTTGGGAGAATGGCCACGTAAGAGGAGTTGACAGCCCTCAGCAAACATGGGGTCTTTGAACTTGTCAATCTCCCAACAGGCCGCAAAGTTGTTTCGGCTCGCTGGGTTCCTTCACCAGAAGCTGAATCCTGACCACAAGGTCGACAGGTACAAAGCTACGCTCACAGCCAAGGGATTTTGCCATGTTCTAGGCGTTGAATTTCATGAGACTTTCTCTCTAGTTGGAAGGTATAGCACCGCTTGTGTCCTCTTGAGTCTGGTTGCCTAATATGACTGAGAAATGGATGATATGGACATTAAGAATGCATTTTTACATGGACACTTGGATGAGGAGATCTCTTCATGAGTGCGCCCTCGGAGTCCCTCGTGGTCATTTTGGTCTATGTTGACGACCTCCTCACAACATTACCCAATCTTGCAACTGTTCAATCAATGAAGTCTCTTTTGCAGTCTCCATAAAAGATGAATGCCCTCTGTCCAGCTTAAGGTTTCCTTGGCATGGAGCTTGAGCGTGACCACCAACGCCGAATGCTGCACATACACTAGGCTACCTACATACGTAGCCTGGGAGAGCGCTTTGCCTTCTTGTTGACCAACGTGTCCACTGCTTCCACACCGATGACTCCAGCAGGTCAGCGCCTGCTAAAGCCACCCGATCCATCCCTGCCAGGGAGCTCGTCGATGTCACCGATTACATCAATGTGATCGTGTCTCTGATGTATCTTGCCACCACCACCCAAGCGGATGTGGCCTTCTCGGTCGAATTCCTAGCTGAGTCCTCCCAGTAGTGTCGTCAGAGACATCTCGAGGGAGCATTGTGTGTCGTTTGTTATGCATTGTCTACTGTGTGTGTGGAGCTGTGCTACAGAGCACAACCCTCTGTGGTCGTTGATGGATATACTGACAGTGACAGGGCTCATGACATAGACGCCTACAACCGCCCTGACTATGTCTTTCTTGTCAGTGGGACTACTATCTCTAGTGAGTGTGAGTTGCATGCAACTCTATTGAGGCAGAATATGTAGCACTTCGAGCAGTTATGTGTGAGAGTGTGTGGCTATTCAAAAGGAAGATATCTAGTGTGTAGGTTGAGTAAGCAGCGTTGTTCATGTAGCGTGGGAAACCCACGATCGTTGCTGGCTGCTGTTGCTAAAGCTGGGCAACAACGGTTATGCTGCCCCCTTTGTCTACTACACTAAAGTCTAAGACAGAGATATCTCATTTGTTACTCAGAAGTACACGCGCCGGAGTTAGCACCAGAACTCCAGCCGAAAGAAGCAATGACTGATTAGGAAAGAATAATAAGAAACTAACTGAGACCCCTCTTAGTTCTAGCCTCATCTCAGCTCTGTGAGTCTTGTTACTTAGAAAAACAGCCAACAAGGAATATATTAGCATTATTGTAGTGCCAGTGTGCCACGTGGCTTGGACTGGACCTGGCCTTTGGGGCGACGGATGGGATGAGTTGAGGGGCAAAGACCCTCAACTACCATGGTTTTGGCCCAGTAGGCCAAGCTACCCGTCCGTTTGCTACATTTGGTATCAGAGCACCGGGGTTCAACACCCACTGTGGGCACCGAGGGCGAGTCCATTCCTGTGTGCGAGGAATGTATCGCCAGAGTGCCACGTGGCTTGGATTGGACCTGGCCTGTGGGGCGATGGATGGGATGACTTGAGGGTCAAAGACCCTCAACTACTACGGTTTTCTCCCAGTGGGCCAAGCTTCCCCTCCGTTCGCTACAATTATCCTGTTTGGCAGTTTTCTACGTGAGCTGTGCCAGACACTCGATGGCCCAAAACCCAGGATTTGTCCGTTTAGCCTGAAACCTAGATGATACAAAGATAAACACGTTGCAAAAGTATTCGTGCAGTCAAAAAGAGCAAGAAATATAGCTACGTGGAGTTACGACTGCCCAAACCGCGGCACAGTCTATACTACTCTTGAGAGCTATCTACGACTACTGATGGTGTGATAGCCAAGGGTTGTTGCCGATGGAGCTAGACGCGTGAGGGTGTTGTGTCAGAAGCGCAAGGAGTAGAACCGCGTGCTCAACTTCACAGCGATATGTCCACTCCTCCGAATAGCATCCCTTCGGCATTAGTGTCCATTGAGTTAGTCGTCTACATGAGCATGTACACCAGTCAGGAGGTCACAGTATGATCCAGTGAGGTAGTCACATGGAGAAAACAACAAGACTCCCCACGATCCAAAGGCGTCAGTGTACATGAACATACAGAAGTAATGCTCCCACATGCTCCCCAACCCAACACTCAATACAAGAGCAAAAGGAGACGGACCAAATGTGCAATGAGGATGAGAGACGGAAACCCATGCAAGCAGAAGAGTCACACCACATGCATTCAGGGTAGCAATCCGACCATACTCACGGCCTTATTGAAAGAGTTGCGCTTCAGCGCCTTGGTGAGGAAGTCAGCCAACTGCTTCACTAACTCGACCCACATGATGCGAACGCTGCCCTCATGCAATAGGGGACGTATGTAGCAATACTCAATATTATTGTGCTTCGTGTGTGCATGGTGGACACCATCATTGTCAGCAATCATAATGGCGCTCTTGTTGTCACAATGCAGGGTGATGGACGGCACAAGCTGATACAACTCACCCAATAAGCGACGCAGCCATACACTTTCACATGCACCGATACCCAAAGTCACGTACTCTACCTGTGCTATGATGCGTGCGACATACCTTTGCTTCCCGCTACACCATGACACTGTCATGTGTCTGATAAGAAACATCCAACAAGTGCAGCTCTTCCCATCTAGGCTCAATGTCCAATCGCTCTCAGTGTAGCCCACGGCCACCACAAATGGCTGACGACAAAATTTGAGGCCTCAGCGAGGGGTGGAGACCACGTATTGCAACACACGGAAGGTTGTATCAAGGTGTACTAGTGCAGGGTGTTGAATGGTATGCACCTTGTCCACTGGCTAGCTGGCTGGTTGCACGGAAAGACAAGGCATGCACTGCTGTATGGAGTATGTCCCCTTGGTCTGTTCTAAGATAGGCCAAGAATGCACTGTCCATAATGGGTATGACCCCTGGAGATCATCATAAGAAACACAACATTGTGGCCTAGTTGGGACAGGCGCCGGAGCTCATGGGTCGCNCCTCTGTCCAGCTTAAGGTTTCCTTGGCATGGAGCTTGAGCGTGACCACCAACGCCGAATGCTGCACATACACTAGGCTACCTACATACGTAGCCTGGGAGAGCGCTTTGCCTTCTTGTTGACCAACGTGTCCACTGCTTCCACACCGATGACTCCAGCAGGTCAGCGCCTGCTAAAGCCACCCGATCCATCCCTGCCAGGGAGCTCGTCGATGTCACCGATTACATCAATGTGATCGTGTCTCTGATGTATCTTGCCACCACCACCCAAGCGGATGTGGCCTTCTCGGTCGAATTCCTAGCTGAGTCCTCCCAGTAGTGTCGTCAGAGACATCTCGAGGGAGCATTGTGTGTCGTTTGTTATGCATTGTCTACTGTGTGTGTGGAGCTGTGCTACAGAGCACAACCCTCTGTGGTCGTTGATGGATATACTGATAGTGACAGGGCTCATGACATAGACGCCTACAACCGCCCTGACTATGTCTTTCTTGTCAGTGAGACTACTATCTCTAGTGAGTGTGAGTTGCATGCAACTCTATTGAGGCAGAATATGTAGCACTTCGAGCAGTTATGTGTGAGAGTGTGTGGCTATTCAAAAGGAAGATATCTAGTGTGTAGGTTGAGGAAGCAGCGTTGTTCATGCAGCGTGGGAAACCCACGATAGTTGCTGGCTGCTGTTGCTAAAGCTGGGCAACAACGGTTATGCTGCCCCCTTTGTCTACTACACTAAAGTCTAAGACAGAGATATCTCATTTGTTACTCAAAAGTACACGCGCCGGAGTTAGCACCAGAACTCCAGCCGAAAGAAGCAATGACTGATTAGGAAAGAATAATAAGAAACTAACTGAGACCCCTCTTAGTTCTAGCCTCATCTCAGCTCTGTGAGTCTTGTTACTTAGAAAAACAGCCAACAAGGAATATATTAGCATTATTGTAGTGCCAGTGTGCCACGTGGCTTGGACTGGACCTGGCCTTTGGGGCGACGGATGGGATGAGTTGAGGGGCAAAGACCCTCAACTACCATGGTTTTGGCCCAGTAGGCCAAGCTACCCGTCCGTTTGCTACATTTGGTATCAGAGCACCGGGGTTCAACACCCACTGTGGGCACCGAGGGCGAGTCCATTCCTGTGTGCGAGGAATGTATCGCCAGAGTGCCACGTGGCTTGGATTGGACCTGGCCTGTGGGGCGATGGATGGGATGACTTGAGGGTCAAAGACCCTCAACTACTACGGTTTTCTCCCAGTGGGCCAAGCTTCCCCTCCGTTCGCTACAATTATCCTGTTTGGCAGTTTTCTACGTGAGCTGTGCCAGACACTCGATGGCCCAAAACCCAGGATTTGTCCGTTTAGCCTGAAACCTAGATGATACAAAGATAA
>SZWC01010721.1:60756-75052 GCA_023375785.1 Penium margaritaceum | reverse complement strand
TAAGTCGGGAAGTCCGGCAGTCAGAGAGTAGAGTCGGAGACTACCTACTCCAAGTCGGTGAAGTCGCTACACAAAACAGTGTGGAAGCCAGGTCGGACCTCGGGGAACTGGCTTGCTTTCCTTGAATGTTAGTACAAAACATGGTCGCTGACACAAAACATGTCCAAGCGTTGTACATGCAAGGATGCATGTCTTTTAGGGGTTTTGGAAGACAATTTATTTCCATGTGGCACAGTTGCGTGCAGACGAAGTCCCCCGCTTTCTACTGTAGTCCAAAGGTCGACTTGGCCGACTTGGAGTCAGATAGATCAAGCCGCAGTCTGAACAAAACATAGGTTGATTTGCAACAATGTGTTGGTTTGCGACAGGGTGTTGATTTGGAACATGGTGTTCATTTGCAATAAGGTGTTGATTTGCGACTGGGTGTTGATTTGCGACATGGTGTTGATTTAAAACAGGGTATGTATTTGTGAAAGAGTGTTGATTTGCGACCGGGTGTTGATTTGCGACAGGCTGTTGATTTGTGACAGATTGTTGATTTGCGATACGATGTTGATTTGCGACAGGATGTTGATTTGCGACTGGTTTTTTAATTTGCGACAGGGTGTTGATTTGTGACAAGGTGTTGATTTGCGACAAGGTGTTGATTTGCCGCGCGGTGTTGATTTGCAATAAGATGTTGAGTTGCGACAAGGTATTGATTTGCAACAAGCTCATGATTTGGGACAAGGTCATGATTTGGGACAAGCAATTGATACGCAACAAGGTGTTGGTATGTGAAAAGTCTTTGAACTATAGCAAGGCTTTGATTTGCAACAAGGTGTTCATTTGCGCCCTACTTGCGCCCTAGTTGCGCCCTACTTGCACCCTAGTTGCGTCTTAGGTGCGTCCTAGATGCGCCCTAGTTGTGCCCTTCTTGCGCCCTTATTGCACCCTACTTACACCCTACTGGCGCTCTACTTGCGCCCTTCTTGCGCCCTACTTGCGCCCTTCTGGCGCCCTACTTGCGCCCTACTCCCGCCCTACTTGTGCCCTAGTTGTGCCCTAGTTGAGCCCTTGTTGCGCCTTAGTTGTGCCCTACTTGCGCCTTACTTGTGCTCTACTTGCGCCCTAGTTGCGGCCTACTTGCAGCCTAGTTGGGTCTTAGTTACGCCGTAGTTGCGCCATAGTTGCACCCTTCTTGTGTCCTTGCTCACACCCTACTGGCGCCATACTTGCGCCTTAGTTGCGCCTCAGTTGGGCACTAGCTACGCACTAGCTACGCCCTAGTTGTGCCCTAGTTGCGTCTTACTTGCGCCCTACTTGCGCCCTACTTGCACCCTAGTTGCGCCGTACTTGCACCCTAGTTGCACCCTAGTTGCGCCCTAGTTGCGCCCTAGTTGCGCCCTAGTTGCGCCCTAGTTTCTCCCTGGTTGCACACAAGTTGCAACATACTTGTGCCCTACTTCCACCGTACTTGCGCCCTAGTTGCGCCCCAGTTGGGTACTAGCTACGCCCTAGTTATACCCTAGTTGCACCCTAGTTGCGTCCAACTTGTGCCCTCTTTACGCCCTAGTTGCATCTCAGTTGCGCCCTAGTTGCGCCCTAGTTGAGCCCTACTTGCGCCCTAGTTGCGCCCTAGTTGCGCCCTAGTTGCGCCCTAATTGTGCCTTAGTTGCGGCCTAGTTGCGCCCTAGTTGCGCCCTAGTTGCACCCTAGTTTATCGCTAGTAGCCACCGGTTGTGCCCTAATTGTGCCCTAGTTGCGCCCTAGTTGCGCCCTAGTTTCGCCCAAGTCGCGCCCTAGTTGCGCCCTAGTCGTGCCCTAGTTGTGCCCTAGTTGCGCACTAGTTGCACCCTAGTTGCGCCCTAGTTGCGCCCTAGCTGCGCCCTAGTTTTGCCCTAGTTGCGCCTTAGTTGCGCCCTAGTTGCGCCCTACTTGCCCCCAATTGCATCCTAATTGCGCCCTACTTGCGCCCTAGTTGCGCCCTAGTTGCGTCCAAATCGCGCCCTAGTTGCGCCCTAGCTGCACCCTAGTTGCGCCCTTGTTGCGCACTAGTTGTACCCTAGTTGCGCCCTAGTTTCACCCTAGTTGCACCCTAGTCCTGCCCTAGTTGCGTCCTAGTTGCGCCCTAGTTGCGCCCTAGTTGCCCCCTAGTTGCACCCTACTTGCGCCCGGGCACCCTTGTTGCGCCCGGGCACCTTAGTTACACCCTAGTTACGCACTAGTTGCGCCCTAGTTGTGTCCTAGTTGTGCCCTAGTTGCGCCCTAGTTGCGTCCTACTTGCGCCCTACAGGCGCCTACTTGCGCCCTAGTTGCACCTCAGTTGGGCACTAGCTAAACCCTAGTTGTCCCCTAGTTGTGCCCTTAGTTGCGTCCTACTTGCGCCCTAGTTACGCCTTAGTTGCACCCTAGTTGTGCCCAACTTGCAGACTAGTTGCACCCTAGTTGCGCCCTAGTTGCGCCCTAGTTGTGCCCTAGTTGCACCCTAGTTGCGCCCTAGTTGCGCCCTAGTTGCGCCCTCGTTGTGCCCTCATTGCGCTCTAGTTACGCCCTAGTTGCGCCCTAGTTGCACCCTAGTTGCCCCCAGTTGCGCTCTAATTGCGCCCTAGTTACGCCCTAGTTGCGCCCTAATTGCGCTCTAGTTGTGCCCTAGTTGCACCCTAGTTGCACCATAGTTGCGTCCTAGTTGCGCCCTAGTTGTGCTATAGTTGCGCCTAGTTGCGCCCTAGTTGCGCCCATGTTGCCTTTTCCAAGTCGAAGTCGACTTGGAGTCGGAAAGTCGGCTCCAAGTTGACTTGGCCTCGTCATCCAAGTCGACTTGGCTCCACCCAAGTCGGTTTTTTTAACACGGCATACCTAAGCTACACTTACACATGAGAATCCCAAGCATATGTCTACACCCTACACAACTCTGTTATATTTCTCTTTGGATTCCATGGTATGTTTATGTGCGTATTCATCATGCATAATAACATAAAATCTTGACACAATCCATGTCTCAACCGGGTTCTGTGTACACCCAAGGCATTCTCCAAAACTTGTGTTTATTGAGAAAAAATCTTCTATGAGGTCCGGCGTGACCCCGATGACTCACGGCAGCGAGGAATTAGAACATCAAACAAGCGAGCACGCGATTGATTGTCTGCGTGGGGCCCGCGGTGGTTCCCGCTCGTGGCCGACAGCGGGCGTCATCAACCGCCATGCCTTGGTTGTATCCCAGGCACGTCATGTTTTGCCTTACGTGTATGACAGCTCTTGATTGGTCCGCCAGAGCCGCTCGCCATACACACGAGGCTAGCACATGCCCAACACACAATCCCCACACTGCATGCGTAAAAGACCGTAGGATAGGATCCATCTCTGACACGTGCCTGGCTGTTCGAGCACCATCTATCCCCCACGTTGCACGCAATGCACTCGACCAATGATGTGAAGCCGGGAGAACCAGCTCCCTAGGAAGGCAAGGCCAACTTGCATCGAGGGACCGCTTGGCCAAACAGGGTTTGAGCTTGCCCTCTCACACAGAAAAAAAGCGTCAGCCTCTTTTTTCCCGGTTATCAAGTGAAGACAGGGACGTACATTGTCCCTGGCTGCTTGGAGGGGGTCAAGTCAAGTCGACGTCCAAGTCGACTTGGACCGACTTGGCAACTCCGACTTGACCCCCTCAAGTCGGAAGTCGAAGTCAACAATGAGTTGCGCCCTTGTTGCGCCTTAGTTGTGCCCTAGTTGCGCCATACTTGCGTCCTACTTGCGCCCTAGTTGCGCCCTACTTGCACCCTAGTTGCGTCTTAGTTGCACCCTAGTTGTGCCATAGTTGCACCCTTCTTCCGCCCTTATTGCACCCTACTTACACCCTACTGGCGCCCTACTTGCGCCGTAGTTGCGCCTCAGTTGGGCACTAGCTACGCCCTAATTGTGCCCTAGTTGTGCCCTAGTTGCGTCTTACTTGCGCCCTACTTGAGCCCTAGTTGCACCCTAGCTGCGCCGTAGCTGCTCCCAATTGTGCCCTAATTGCGCCCTAGTTGCGCCCTAGTTGCGCCCTAGTTGCGCCCAAGTCGCGCCCTAGTCACGCCCTAATCGCGCCCTAGTTGCGCCCTAGTTGTGCACTAGTTGCACCCTGGTTGCGCCCTAGTTGTGCCCTAGTTGCACCCTAGTCGTGCCCTAGTTGCGTTCTAGTTGCGCCCTAGTTGCGCCCTAGTTTCCCCCTGGTTGTGCCCTAGTTGCTCCCGGGCATCCTAGTTGCGCCCTAGGTGCGCCGTACTTGCACCCTAGTTGCACCCCAGTTACGCACTAGTTGCGCCCTAGTTTTGTCCTAGTTGCGCCCAAGTTGCGTCTAAGTTGCGCCATACTTGCGCCCTACTGGCGCCTACTTGCGCCCTAGTTGCACCTCAGTTGGGCACTTGCTACATCCTAGTTTTCCCCTAGTTGCGCCCTTAGTTGCGTCCTACTTGCGCCCTAGTTGCACAAGTAGGGCACAAGTAGGGCACAACTATGGCGCAACTAAGATGCATCTAGGGCGCAAGTGGGACGCTGGAAGGGCGCAAGTAAGGCGCAAGTAGGGTGCAAGTAGGGTGCCAGTAGCGCGTAAGTAGGGTGCAATAAGGGTGCAAGAAGGGCGCAACTAGGGCGCAACTAGGGCATACCTAAGAGGCAACTAGGGTGCAAGTAGGGTGCAACTAGGGCGCAAGTAGGGCACAAATCAACGCCTTGTCGCAAATCAAATCCTTGCTATAGTTCAAACAATTGTCACATAACAACACCTTGTTGCATATCAATTGCTTGTCCCAAATCATGAGCTTGTTGCAAATAAAGACATTCTCGCAACTCAACACCTTATTGCAAATCAACTCCGTGTGGCAAATCAACGCCTTGTCGCAAATCAACACCTTGTCACAAATCAACACACTGTCGCAAATCAAAGAACCAGTCGCAAATCAACATCCTGTCGCAAATCAACATCCTGTCGCAAATCAACAACCTGTTGCAAATCAACAGCCTGTCGCAAATCAACATCCTGTCGCAAATCAACATCCTGTCGCAAATCAACAACCTGTTGCAAATCAACAGCCTGTCGCAAATCAACACCCGGTCACAAATCAACACTCGTTCGCAAATGAATACCCTGTTACAAATCAACACCCTGTCGCAAATCGACACCCTGTTGCAAATCAACACCTTGTCGCAAATCAACACCCTGTTTCAAATCAACACCCTGTCGCAAATCAACACATTGTTGGAAATCAACTTATATTTTGTTCCGACTCCGACTTGATCTATCCGACTCCAAGTCGGCCAAGTCGATCTTTTGACTAGAGTAGATAGCGGGCGACTTTGTCTGCACGCAACTGTGCCACATGGAAATAACTTGTCTTCCAAAACCCCTAAAGAACATGCATCCTTGCATGTACAGCGCTTGGACATGTTTTGTGTCAGCGACCAGGTTTTGTACTAAAATTAAAGGAAAGCAAGCCAGTTCCCAGAGGCCCGTCCTGGCTTCCACACTTATCCGTGTAGCAACTTCACCGACTTGAAGTAGGTAGTCTCCGACTATACTCTCCGACTGCTGGACTTCCCGACTTAGCGGGTGAGTAGGAGTAAAACATAGAAATCAACACCTTGTCGCAAATCAACACCTTGTTGCAAATCAATACCCTGTCACAAACACCCTATCCCAAATCAGCACCTCGTTGCAAATCAACACCTTAATGCAAATTAACACCATATCGCAAGTCAACACCTTGTGACAAATCAACACCCTGTCACAAACCAACACCCTGTCGCAAATCAACACCCTGTCGCAAATTAACACCCTGCCTTAAATGAACACCATGATGCAAATCAACACTCTGTCACAAATAAACACCCTATTACAAATGAACACCGTGTTGCAAATCAGCATCCTGTCGCAAATCAACATCCTCTTGCAAATCAACACCCTGTTGCGAATCAACACCCTGTCGCAAATCAACACCTTGCCGCGAATCAATACCCTACCGCAAATCAATACCCTGTGCAATTCAACACCCTGGAGGAAACCAACACCTTGTCACAAATCAACACCTTGTCACAAATGAACACCTTGTCCCAAATCAATACCTTGTCGCAAATCAATACCATGTCGCAAATCAACATCCTGTCACAGATCAACACCATGTCACAAATCAACACCTTGTTGCAAATCAACACCTTGTTGCAAATCAACACCTTGTCGCAAATCAACCCCCTGTCACAAATCAACACCCTGTCGCAAATCAACACCCGGTCGCAAATCAACAGCCTCTTGCGAATCAACACCCTGTCGCAAGTCAACACCCTATCGCAAATCAATACCTTGTTGCAAATCAATACCCTGTCGCAAATCCACACCCTGTTGCAAATCAACACCCTGTCGCAAATCAACACCCTGTTGCAAATCAACACCCTGTTGCAAATAAATACCTTTTGCAAATCAACACCTTGTCGCAAATGAACACCCTGTCGCAAATTGACACCCTTCGTAGTTCAACACCCTGTCACAAATCAACACTCTGTTGCAAATCATCACCCTGTCGCGAATCAATACCCCGTCGCAAATCCAGATCATAATGCAAATCAACTCCGTGTCGCAACTGAATACCATGTCGCAAATCAACATCCTGTTGCAATTAAACACCCTGTCGCAAATCAACACCCTGTCGCAAATCAACATCCTGTCGCAAATCAACATCCTGTCACAAATCAGCACCCTGTCGCAAGTAAACAGCATGTCGCAAATCAACACCCTGTCGCAAATCAACACCCTGTTGCAAATCAACACCCTGTCGCAAATCAACACCCTGTCGCAAATCAACACCCTGTCGCAAATCAGCACCTTGTTGCAAATCAACACCCTATCACAAATCAACACACTGTCACAAGTCAACACCCTGTTGCAAATCAACACAATGTCGCAAATCAGCCCCCTGTTGCAAAGCAACACCCTGTCGCAAATCAACACCCTGTCGCAAATCAACACCCTGTCGCAAATCAACACTCTGTCGCAAATAAACACCCCGTTACAAATCAACACACTGTCGCAAATCAGCACCCTGTCGCAAATCAACACCCTCTTGCAAACCAATACCCTGTTGCGAATAAACACCTTGTTGCAAATCAACACCTTGTTGCAAATCAACACCCTGCCACAAATCAATACCCTGTGCAATTCAACACACTGGCGCAAATCGACACCCTGTCGCAAATCAACACTTTGTCACAAATCAACACCTTGTCGCAAATCAACACCTTGTCGCAAATCAATACCATGTCGCAAATTAACACCCTGTTGCAAATCAGCACCTCGTCACAAATCAACACCCTGTTGCAAATCAACACCCTGTCGCAAATCAACACCCTGTCGCAAATCAACAGCCTCTCGTGAATCAACAGCGTGTTGCAAATCAACACCCTGTCGCAAATCAATTCCTTGGTGCAAATCAACACCCTGTCGCAAATCCACACCCTGTTGCAAATCAACACACTGTCGCAAATCAACACCTTGTCGCAAATCAACACCCTGTCGCAAATCAATACCTTGTTGCAAATCAACACCCTGTCGCAAATCAATTCCTTGGTGCAAATCAACACCCTGTCGCAAATCCACACCCTGTTGCAAATCAACACACTGTCGCAAATCAACACCTTGTCGCAAATCAACACCCTGTCGCAAATGAATACCTTTTGCAAATCAACATCTTGTCACAAATAAACACCCTGTCAAAAATTGACACCCGTTTGCAATTCAACACCCTGTCGCAAATCAACACTCTGTTCCAAATGAACACCCTGTCGCAAATCAATACCCCGTTGCAAATCCAGACCTTATCGCAAATCAACAATATGTCGCAACTCAACACCATGTCACAAATCAACATCCTGTTGCAGATAAACACCCTGTCGCAAATCAACACCCTGTCGCAAAGCAACACCTTGTCGCAAATCAACACCCTGTCGCAAATCAGCACCCTGTCACAAATCAACACCATGTCGCAAATCAACACCCTGTTGCAAATCAACACCCTGTCGCAATTTAACACACTATCACAAATGAATATCCTGTCGCAAATCAACACCTTATCGCCAATGAACACCCTGTTGCAAATCAACACCCTGTAGCAAGTCAACACCTTGTCGCAAATCAGCACCCTGTTGCAAATCAACACCTTGTTGCAAATCAACACCCTGTCGCAAATCAACACCCAGTCGCAACTCAACACCCTATCGCAGATCAACTATCTGTTCCAAATCAACACCCTGTCGCAAATGAACACCTTGTCGCAAACGAACACCCTGTCGCAAATCAACACACTGTCGCAAATCAATACCCTGTCGCAAATTCACACATGTCACAAATCAACACCCTGTCGCAAATCAAAACATTGCCGTAGATCAACACCTTCTTGCAAATCAACACCCTATCACAAATTAATACTCTGACATAAATCAATACTCTATCGCAAATCAATACCCTGTCGCAAATCAACACATTCTTGCAAATCAACACCCTGTTGCAAGTCAACACCCTTTCGCAAATGAACACCCTGACGCAAATCAACGCCCTGTCGCAAATCAACACCCTATCGCAAATCAACACCTTGCCGCAAATCAACACCCTGTCGCAAATAAACATCCTGTCGCAAATTAACACTCTGTTGCAAATTAACACCCTGTCACAAATCAACACCCTGTCACAAATCAACACTCTGCCCCAAATCAACACCCTATCGCAAATCAACACCCTATCGCAAATCAACATCCTATCGCAAATCAACAATATGTCGGAAATCAACACCCTGTCGCAAATCAACACCTTGTCACAAATCAACACGTCGGAAGTCAACACCCAATCGCAAATCAGCACCCTGTCGCAAATCAACACGTTGTTGTAAATCAACACCCTGTCGCGAATCAACACCCCGTTGCAAATCAACACCCCGTCGCAAATCAACACCCTGTCACAAATCAACACCCTGTCGCAAATGTACACACTGTCACAAATCTACATCCTCTCACTAATGAACACCCCGTCGCAAATCAACACCCTGTCACAAATCACGACCCCGTCGCAAATCAACACCATGTCACAAGTCAACACCCTGTTGGAAATGAACACCCTGTCGCAAATCAACACCCTGCTGCAAATCAACACCCTGCTCCAAATCAACACCCTCTCGGAAATCAACACCCTGTTCCAAATCAACACCCTGTCGCAAATCAACACATTGTTGCAAATCATCTTATATTTTGTTCCGACTCCGACTTGATCTATCCGACTCCAAGTCCGCCAAGTCGACCTTTTGACTAGAGTAGATAGCGGGCAAATTTGTCTGCACGCAATTGTGCCACATGGAAACAACTTGTCTTCCAAAACCCATAAAGAACATGCATCCTTGCATGTACAGCGCCTGGACATGTTTTGTGTCAGCCACCAGGTTTTGTACTAACATTAATGGAAAGCAAGCCAGTTCCCAGAGGCCTTTCCTGGCTTCCACACTTATCCGTGTAGCGACTTCACTGACTTGGAGTAGGTAGTCTCCGACTATAATCTCCGACTGCCGGACTTCCCGACTTAGCGGGCGAGTAGGAGTAAAACATAGAAATCAACACCTTGTCGCAAATCAACACCTTGTTGTAAATCAATACCCTGTCGCAAACACCCTATCCCAAATCAGCACCTCGTTGCAAATCAACACCTTAACGCAAATTAACACCATATCGCAAGTCAACACCTTGTTACAAATCAACACCCTGTCGTAAACCAACACCCTGTCGCAAATCAACACCCTGTCGCAAATCAACACCCTGTCGTAAATGAACACCATGATGCAAATCAACACTCTGTCACAAATAAACACCCTTGTACAAATCAACACCGTGTCGCAAATCAGCATCCTGTTGCAAATCAACATCCTCTTGCAAATCAACACCCTGTCGCGAATCAACACCCTGTCGTAAATCAACACATTTCCGCGAATCCATACCCTGCCGCAAATCAATACCCTGTGCGATTCAACACCCTGGCGCAAACTAACACCTCGTCACAAATCAACACCTTGTCACAAATGAACACCTTGTCGCAAATCAATACCTTGACGCAAATCAATACCATGTCGCAAATTAACATCTTGTCACAAATCAACACCCTGTCACAAATCAACACCTTGCTGCAGATCAACACCTTGTTGCAAATCAACACCTTGTCGCAAATCAACGCCCTGTCACGAATCAACACCTTGTCGCAAATCAACACCCTGTCGCAAATCAACAGCCTCTCGCAAATCAACACCCTGTCGCAAATCTACACCCTATCGCAAATCAATACCTTCTTGCAAATCAATATCCTGTTGCAAATCCACACCCTGTTGCAAATCAACACCCTGTCGCAAATCAACACCCTGTTGCAAATCAACACCCTGTCGCAAATCAATACCTTTTGCAAATTAACACCTCGTCCCAAATTGACACCCTTTGTAATCAACACCCTGCCGCAAATCAACACTCTGTTGCAAATCATCACCCTGTCGCGAATCAGTACCCCGTCGCAAATCCAGATCCTATCGCAAATCAACACCGTGTCGCAACTGAATACCATGTCGCAAATCAACATCCTGTCGCAAATAAACACCCTGTCGCAAATCAACACCTTGTCGCAAATCAACATCCAGTCGCAAATCAACATCCTGTTACAAATCAGCACCCTGTCGTAAACAAACACCATGTCACAAATCAACACCCTGTCGCAAATCAACACCCTGTTGCAAATCAACACCCTGTCGCAAATCGACACCCTGTCACAAATCAACACCTTGTCGCAAATCAACACCCTGTCACAAATCAACACCCTGTCACAAATCAACACCCTATTGTAAATCATCACCATGTTGCAAATCAGCCCCCTGTCGCAAAGCAACACCCTGTCGCAAATCAACACCCTGTCGCAAATCAACACCCTGTTGCAAATCAACACTCTGTCACAAATAAACACCCCATTACAAATCAACACCCTGTTGCAAATCAGCACCCTGTCTCAAATCAACACCCTCTTGCAAACCAACACCATGTCGCGAATGAACACCCTGTCGCAAATCAACACCTTGTTGCAAATCAACACCCTGCCACAAATCAATACCCCGTGCAATTCAACACCCTGGCGCAAATCAACACCCTGTCACAAATCAACACTTTGTCGCAAATATACACCTTGTCGCAAATCAACACCTTGTCCCAAATCAATACCATGTCGCAAATTAACACCCTGTTGCAAATCAGCACCCTGTCACAAATCAACACCCTGTCGCAAATCAACACCCTGTCGCAAATCAACACCCTGTTGTAAATCAACAGCCTCTCGTAAATCAACACCCTGTTGCAAATCAACACCCCGTCGCAAATCAATTCCTTGGTACAAATCAACACCCTGTCGCAAATCCACACCCTGTTGCAAATCAACACCCTGTCGCAAATGAACACCTTGTCGCAAATCAACACCCTGTCGCAAATCAATACCTTTCGCTAATCAACACCTTGAGACACATCAACACCCTGTAAAAAATTGACACCCGTTCGCAATTCAACACCCTGTCGCAAGTCAACACACTGTTGCAAATGAACACCCTGTCGTGAATGAATACCCCGTCGCAAATCCAGACCCTATCTCAAATCAACAATGTGTCGCAACTCAACACCATGTCACAAATCAACATCCTGTCGCAAATAAATACCCTGTCGCAAATCAACACCCTGTCGCAAATCAACACCTTGTTGCAAATCAACACCCTGTCGCAAATCAGCACCCTGTCGTAAACCAACACCATGTCGCAAATCAATACCCTTGCACAAATCAACACCCTGTCGCAATTTAACACACTATCACAAATACATATCCTGTCACAAATCAACACCTTTTTGCCAATGAACACCCTGCCGCAAATCAACACCCTGTCGCAAGTCAACACCTTGTCGCAAATCAGCACCCTGTCGCAAATCAACACCTTGTTGCAAATCAACACCCTGTCGCAAATCAACACCCAGTCGCAACTCAACACCCTATGGCAAATCAACTGTCTGTTCCAAATCAATACCCTGTCGCAAATGAACACCTTGTCGCAAAAGAACACCCTGTTGCAAATCAACACCCTGTCGCAAATCAGTACCCTGTCACAAATTTATACCTGTCGCAAATCAACAGCCTGTCGCAAATCAAGACATTGTCGTAAATCAACACCTTGTTGCAAATCAACACCCTATCGCAAATCAATACTCTGACACAAATTAACACTCTATCGCAAATCAACACCCTGTCGCAAATCAACACCCTGTCACAAATCAACACCCTGTCGCAAATCAACACCCTATCGCAAATCAACACATTGCCGCAAATCAACACCCTGTCGCAAATCAACATCCTGTTGCAAGTTAACACTCTGTTGCAAATTAACACCCTGTCACAAATCAACACCCTGTCACAAATGAACACCCTGTCGCAAATCAACACCCTATCGCAAATCAACACCCTATTGCAAATCAACATCATATCGTAAATCAAGAATCTGTCGGAAATCAACACCCTGTCGAAAATCAACACCTTGTCGCAAATCAACACGTCGCAAGTCAACACCCAATCGCAAATCAACACCCTGTCGCAAATCAACACGTTGTTGTAAATCAACACCCTGTCGCAAATCATCACCCCGTTGCAAATCAACACCCCGTCGCAAATCAAAACCCTTTTGCAAATCAACACCCTGTCGCAAATCTACACACTGTCACAGATCTACACCCTGTCGCTAATCAACACCTTGTCGCAAATCAACACCCTGTCACAAGTGAAGACCCCGTCGCAAATCAACACCCTGTCACAGATCAACACCCTGTTGCAAATCAACACCCTGTCGCAAATCAACACCCTGCTGCAAATCAACACCCTGCTCCAAGTGAACACCCTCTCGGAAATCAACACCCTCTCGCAAATCAACACCTCGTCGCAAATCAGCACCTTGTCACAAATCAACACCTTGTATGGACGTGCTTAGCGGCCATGGTCGAGGCAGCAGCACTCCGGGGCTTGCAGATCCAACCACAAGAGTGTCTTCTAATTCAACAGTCGGAGGAGAGGGTACCGTGATCACTAGTTGAGCTCCCATGTAGGCGTGACGGGGTTTTGGTGCGGGGCTGCCCATTCGGCTCTGAGTCCTTTCGGGTGTTGTGGGCATACCGGTGGCTTAAGGAGTAAGTGTGTGTCTTGGCACAAATGGGCTGGGTGGAAGATAATGGTTTGTGAATACTAGTTATGGACTAGCAAGTACAAATTCCTTCAATATGTAGTGGCACAGCGTGGCTACCATGCACAGTGACCAACCAAAGTATGCATATGTCACTGACCACGACCAACAAATTTCACTTCATGTGGTCAGTGTTGACAACTCACAACATGAGTCACTGATAGTCAGAGGGGAGTAACAATGGTTTGGGAACACTAGCTATCAACTAGAAAGCACAAAGACCTTCAATTCGTAGTGACACGGCGTGGTAACCACGTACAGTGACAAACCAAACTAGGCATATGTCACTAACCATGACCAAAGAATTTCAAAGTGTGTGGTCAACGTTCACAACCCATAACATGAGTCACAAATGGTAAGAGGGGGAAAGCATGGTTTCAAAACACTATGTATCTTCTAGCAAGTGCAAAGAGTTTTTGTATGTATTGGCACGGTGTGGCGACTGTGCAGAGTGACATGTCCAAGTAGGCATACATCACTGCTCATGACCAAAGAAGCTTAGTGTGTGTGGTCAACGTTCACAACTCGTAATACAAGTCAAAAACGGGCAGAGGGAGAAATAATGGTTTGGGAATGCTCGGTATCGACTAGCAATTACAAAGAGCTTCGATAAGTGGTGGCACGGTGTGGCTACCATGCACAACGACCAACCAAAGTATGCTTTTATCACTGAATATCATCAAAAGAGTTTCGCTGTCTGTAGTCAACTTTGCTTCTTCCGGCTGGTCAATCAGAGCAATGGTCGAGAGGTTATTCAAGCTCGAAGTTGCAAAATTTGAAAATCCGTCTGCGTCATTTTTGTATCATTAAACTAAGTGTGTTATCATTCATACTTTTGAAAACTACCCCCTAATCTTACACCCCCCTATAATGTCATTTGGAAATCACATGAACACGATGTGAGTTGGCCTAGTGCTTATAGAGTTAGATTCTGGAGCGGTGGTTCCTGGGTTTGAATCCTCGTACGCGCAATATAGAATAGGCTCGCGACCTGGGGGGGGGGGGGGGGGGGGGGG
>SZWC01010721.1:42710-60645 GCA_023375785.1 Penium margaritaceum | reverse complement strand
GGGGGTCTGTGGCCGTGTTGTGATACCTCAACTCTACCTTCGTGCCTAAGCCGTGGAGGGATAGGGGGGTGTCATAATGCGGTCGCAAATATGTCCTCCAGGTTGTCCACGTAACATCCCTCTAGGGGGGTGGGAAGGAGTATTCTAGTGAAGGCACCTACGCGTAACAAATCAACAAAAACCGGCCTGGTGTCAAAGGGAGAAACCTTTTGCGATTTATTGACTAGCAAGCACAAATACGTAGTGGAATGGTGTGGCTACCATGCACAATGACCAACCAGTAGTGGAATGGTGTGGCTACCATGCACAATGACCAACCAGATTACGCATGTGCCACTTACCATGACCAAAGAATTTCACTATGTGTGGTCAATGTTGACAACCCATAATATGGGTCACGAATTTTCAGAGGGGGAAACAATGGTTTGGGAATACTAGATACCAACTAGCAAGTACAATGACCCTCAGTCAGTAGTAGCACGGTGTGGCTACCATGCACAATGACCGACCAAAGTAGGCATATGTACTGCCTTTGACCAAAAAAATGCACCGTGTGTGGTCAACGTTGACAACTCATAATACGAGTCAGAAATGGTCAGAGGGTGAAACAATTGTTTGGGAACACCAAGTATCAAATAGCAAGCACAAGGAGCTTCAATACGTTGTGGCACGGTGTGGATACCATGCACGATGACCAACCAAAGTAGGCATCTGTCACAGACCTTGACCAAATAATGTCACAAAGTGTGGTGAACGTTGACAACTCAAAACACGAGCCACAAATGGTCAGGATGGAATATGATGGTTTGTGAATACTAGTTATTGCCTAACAAGTACAAATACCTTCAATATGTAGTGGCACAGCGTGGGTACAGTGCACAGTGGTCAACATTTACAACTCACAACACGAGTCACACATAGTCAGAGGGGGTTCACAATGGTTTGGAAACACTAGCTGCCAACAAGAAAGCACAAAGACCTTCAATATGTAATGACGCGGCGTGGTAACCATGTACAGTGACCAACCAAATTAGGCATATGTCACAAACCATGACCAAACGGATTTCACAGTGTGTGGTCAACGTTGAAAACTCATAACACAAGTCACAAATGGTCACTGGGGGAAACCATGGGTTGGGAACACTAGTTATCAACTAGCATGTAGAAAGATTTTCACCAAGTAGTGGCACGGTGTGGCTAGCATGAACAGTGACCAACCAAAGGATGCACACGTCACTGACTATGACCGAGGAAGTCCACTATGTATGGTCAACATTGACAACTCATAACACGAGTCACAAATGGTAAGAGGGAGAGACAGTGGTTTGAGAACCCTATGTATCGACTAGAAAGGACAAAGAACTTCAATACGTAGTGGAACGGTGTGGCTACTATGCACACCAAACAACCAAACTAGGCATATGTCACCGACCATGATGAAAGAATTTCAATATGGGTGGTCAACATTCACCAACCATAACACGAGTCGCAAACGGTCAGAGGGGGAGGGTTGGGGTGTGAATATCAGTTCTCAACTAGCAAGTACAGCGAACTTCAATCAGTATAAACACGGTGTGGCTACCATGCACAATGACCGACCAAAGTAGGCATATGTACTACCTTTGACCAAAGACATCCGCAGTGTGTGGTCAGCATTGACAACTCATAATAGGAGTCACAAATGGTCAGAGGGGGAGACAATGGTTTGGGAACACCAGGTATCAACTAGCAAGCACAAGGACCTTCAATAAGTTGTGGCACGGTGTGGATACCATAAACGATGACCAACCAAAGTAGGCAGATGTCACTGACCATGACCAAATAATGTCACTAAGTGTGGTAAACTTTGACAACTCATAAAACGAGTCACAAATGGTCAGAGTGGAAGACAATGGTTTGTGAATACTAGTCATCAAGTGGCAAGTACAAATACCTTCAATATGTAGTGGCACAGCGTGGCTACCATGCACAATGACCAACCAAAGCATGCATATGTCACTGACCATGACCAACGAATTTCACTTCATGTGGTCAGCGTTGAAAACTCACAACACGAGTCACAGATAGTCAAAGGGGGGTAACATTGGTTTGGGAACACTAGCTATTGAGTAGAAAGCACAAATACCTTCAATACGTATTAACATGGCGTGGTAACCATGTACAGTGACAAACAAAAGTAGGCATATGTCACTAACCATTACCAAACGAATTTCACAGTGTGTGGTCAACGTTGAAAACTCATCACACGAGTCACAAATGGTCAGAGGGGAAAACAATGGGTTAGGGACACTAGTTATCAACTAGCAAGTACAAAGGACTTCAACAAGTAGTGGCACGGCGTGGCTAGCATGCACAGTGACCAACCAAAGGATGAATATGTCACTGATTCTGACCGAATAAGTCCACTGTGTGTGGTCAACATTGACAACTCATAACACGAGTCACGAATGGTCAGAGGGAAAGACACTGGTTTGGGAACCCTATGCATGGACTAGAAAGGAAGAATAACTTCAATACGTAGTGGCATGGTGTGGCTAATATGCACACCAAACATCCAAACTAAGCATATGTCACTGACCATGACCAGATAATTTCAATATGGGTGGTCAATGTTGACCAACCATAACACGAGTCACAAACGGTCAGGGGAGGAAACAATGGTTTGGGAATATCAAGCACGTACAACAACCTTCAGTCAGTAGTAGCACGGTGTGGCTACCATGCACAATGACCGACCAAAGTAGGCATATGTACTGCCTTTGACCAAATAGATCCGCTGTGTCTGGTCAACGTGGACAACTCATAATGCGAGTCACAAATATTCGGAGGGGAAAACAATAGTTTGTGAACACCAAGTATCAAATAGCAAGCAAAAGGAGCTACAATACGTTATAGCACGGTGTGGATACCATGCATGATGACCAACCAAGGTATGCATATGTCACTGACCATGACCAAAGGATGTCACCATGTGTAGTAAACTTTGACAACTCATAACACGAGTCAGAAATGGTCAGGGTGGAAGCTAATGGTTTGTGAATACTAGTTATCGACTAGCAAGTACAAATACCTTCAATACGTAGTGGCACAGTGTGGCTACAATGCACAGTGACCAACCAAAGTACGCATATGTCACTGACCATGAACAAAGAATTTCACTTCATGTGGTCAATGTTGACAACTCACAACACGAGTCACAGATATTCAGAGGGGGTAACAATGGTTTGGGAACACTAGCTATCAACAAGAAAGCACAGAGACCTTCAATACGTAGTGACACGGCGTGGTAACCATGTACAGTGACAAACNGTAGTGGCACAGTGTGGCTACAATGCACAGTGACCAACCAAAGTACGCATATGTCACTGACCATGAACAAAGAATTTCACTTCATGTGGTCAATGTTGACAACTCACAACACGAGTCACAGATATTCACAGGGGATAACAATGGGTTGGGAACACAAGCTATCAACAACAAAGCACCGAGACCTTCAATACGTAGTGACACCGCATGGTAACCATGTACAGTGACAAAGGAAAGTAGGCATATGTCACAAACCATGACCAAACGGATTTCACAGTGTGTGTTCAACATTGAAAACTCATAACACGAGTCACAAATGGTCAGTGGGGGAAACCATGGGTTGGGAACGCTAGTTATCAACTAGCGGGTAGAAAGATTTTCAACAAGTAGTAGCACGGTGTGCCTAGCGTGCACAATGACCATCCAAAGGATGCATATGTTACTGAGTATGACCGAAAAAGTCCACTATGTGTGGTCAACGTTGACAATGCATAAAAAAAGTCACAAATGGTCAGAGGGAGAGACAATGGTTTGGGAACCCTATGTATCGACTATAAAGGACAAAGAACTTCAATATGTATTGGCACGGTGTGGCTACTATGCACAGTAAACAACCAAACTAGGCATATGTCACTGACCATGACCAAAGAATTTCAATATGGGTGGTCAACATTTACCAACCATAACACGAGTCACAAACGGTCAGAGGGGGAAACAATTGTCTGGGAATATCAGTTCTCAACTAGCAAGTACAGCGACCTTCAATCAGTATGAGCACGGTGTGGCTACCATGCACAATGACCGACCAAGGTAGGCATATGAACTGCGTTCTACCAAAGAAATCCGCTGTGTGTGGACAGCGTTGACAACTCATAACAAAAATCACAACTGGTCAGAGGGGAAAACAATGGTCTAGGAACATCAGGTATCAACTAGCAAGCACAATAAACTTCAACAAGTCGTGGCACGGTGTGGATACCATGCACAATGACCAACCAAAGTAGGCATATGTGATTGACCATGACCAAATCATGTCACTAAGTGTGGTCAACTGTGACAGCTCATAACACGAGTCACAAATGGTCAGAGTGGAAGACAATGGTTCGTGAATACTAGTTATTGAGTACCCGGTACAAATACCTTCAATATGTAGTGGTACAGCATGGCTACCATGCATAGTGACCAACCAAAGCATGCATATGTCACTGACCATGACCAACAAATTTCACTTCATGTGGTCAGCGTTGACAACTCACAACAGAGACGCAGATAGTCAAAGGGGGATAACAATGGTTTGGGAACACTAGCTATTAACTAGAAAGCACGAACACCTTTAATATGTAGTGACACGGTGTGGTAACCATGTATCGTGACAACACCAAAGTAGGCATATGTCACTAACCATGACCACACGAATTTCACAGTGGGTGGTCAATATTGAAAACTCATAACTCGAGTCACAAATGGTCAGAGGGAGAAAAATGGGTTGGAAATACTATTTGTCAACTTGCAAGTACGAAGAACTTCAACAAGTAGTGGCACGGTTTGGCTAGCGTGCACAGTGACCAACCAAAGGATGAATACGTCACTGACAATGACCGAAGAAATCCAGTATGCGTGGTCAACATTTCCAACTCATAACACGAGTCACAAATGGTCAGAGGGAGAGACAATGGTTTGAGAACCCTATGCATGGACTAGAAAAGGACAAACAACTTCAATACGTAGTGGCACAGTGTGGCTACTATGCACACCAAACAACCAAACTAGGCATATGTCATTGACCATGACCAAAGAATTTCAATATGGGTGGTCAATGTTTACCAACCATAACAGGAGTCACAAACGGTCCGGGGGGGGGGGGGGAAACAATGGTCCGGGAATATCATTTATCAAGTAGCAAGTACAACGCCCTTAAATCAGTAGTAGCACGGTGTGGCTACCATGCACAGTGACCAACCAAAGTAGGCATATGTACTGCCTTTTACCAAAGAAACCCGCTGTGTGTGGTCAACGTTGACAACTCATGTTACAAGTCACTAATAGTCAGAGGGGGAAACAATTGTTTGGGAACACCAGGTATCAAATAGCAAGCACAATGACCTTCAATACGTTGTGGCACGGTGTGGATACCATGCACGATGACCAACCAAGGTATGCATATGTCACTGACCATGACCAAAGAATGTCACAGTGTGTGGTAAACTTTGACAGCTCATAACACGAGTCACAAATGGTGAGAGTGGAAGATAATGGTTTCTAAATACTAGTTATCGACTAGCAAGTACAAGTACCTTCAATATGCAGTGGCACAGTGTGGCTACAATGCACAGTGACCAACCAAGGTATTCATATGTCACTGACCATTACCAAGGAATTTCACTTCATGTGGTCAATGTTGACAACTCACAACACGAGTCACATATACTAAGATGGGCTAACAACAACTTTGGAACACTAGTTATGAACTAAAAAGCACAAACACCTTTGATACGTAATGAGACGGCGTGGTAACCATGTACAGGGACAAACCAAAGTAGACATATGTCACCAACCATGACCAAACGGATTTCACAGTGTGTTTTCAATGTTGAAAACTCATAACACGAGTCACAAATGGTCACTGGGGGAAACCATGGGTTGGGAACACTACTTATCAACTAGCAAGTAGAAGAAATTTCAACAAGTAGTGGCACACTGTGGCTAGCGTGCACTGTGACCAATTAAAGGATGCATATGTCACTGACTATGAACGAAGAAGTCCACAGTGTATGGTCAACATTAACAACTCATAACACCAGTCACAAATGGTTAGAGGGAGAGACGGTGGTTTAAGAACCCCATGTATCGACTAGAAAGGACAAAGAACTTCAATATGTAGTGGCACGGTGTGGCTACTATGCACACCAAACAACCAAACTAGGCATATGTCACCGACCATGATGGAAGAATTTCAATATGGGTGGTCAACATTCACCAACCATAACACGAGTCACAAACGGTCAGAGGGGGAAACAATGGTCTGTGAATATCAGTTCTCAACTAGCAAGTACAACGACCTTCAGTCAGTAGTAGCATGGTGTGGCTACCTCGCACAATGCTGACCAAAGTAGGCATATGTACTGCCTTTGACCAAAGTCAGCCGCTGTGTGTGGTCAACGTTGACAACTCATAATACGAGTTACAAATGGTCATAGGGGGAAACAATGGTTTGGGAACACCAAGTATCAAACAGCAAGCACAAGGAGCTTCAATACGTTTTGGCACGGTGTGGATACCATGCACGATGATCAACCAAAGTAGGCATATGTCACTGACCATGACCAAATAATGTCACTAAGTGTGGTAAACTTTGACAACTCATAACACGAGTCACAAATGGTCAGGGTGGGAGATAATGATTTGTGAATCCTAGTTATTGACTAGCAAGTACAAATACCTTTAATATGTAGTGGCACAGTGTGGCTACAATGCACAGTGACCAACCAATGTATGCATATGTCACTGACCATGAACAAAGAATTTCACTCCATGGGGTCAACATTTACAACTCACAACACGAGTCACATATAGTCAGATGGGGCTAACAATGGTTTGGGACCACTAGCTATCAACAAGAAAGCACGAAGACCTTCAATACGTAATGACACGGCGTGGTAACCATGTATAGTGACAAACCAAAGTAGGCATATGTCACAAACCATGACCAAACAGATTTCACAGTGTGTGGTCAACGTTGAAAACTCATAACACGAGTCACAAATGGTCAGTGGGGGAAACCATGGGTTGGAAACACTAGTTGTCAACTAGCAAGTAGAAAGATTTTCAACAAGTAGTGGCACGGTGTGGCTAGCATGCACAGTGACCAACCAAAGGATACACACGTCAATGACTATGACCGAAGAAGTCCACTATGTATGGTCAACATTGACAACTCATAACACGAGTCACAAATGGTCAGGGGGAGAGACAGTGGTTTGGGAACCATATGTGTTGACTAGACAGTACAAAGAACCTCAATACGTAGTGGCACGGTGTGGATATTATGCACATCAAACAACCAAACTAGGCACATGTCACTGACCATGATAAAATAATTTCAATATGGGTGGTCAACATTCACCAACCATAACACGAGTCACAAACGGTCAGAGGGGGAAACAATGGTATGTGATTATCAGTTCTCAACTAGCAAGTACAGCGACCTTCCATCAGTATAAGCACTGTGTGGCTACCATGCACAATGACCGACTAAAGTAGGCATATGTACTACCTTTCACCAAAGAGATCCGTTGTGTGTAGTCAGCGTTGACAACTAATAATAGGAGTCACAAATGGTCAGAGGGGGAGACAATAGTTTGGGAATACCAGGTATCAACTAGCAAGCACAAGGACCTCCAATAAGTTGTGGAACGATGTGGATACAATGCACGATGACCAACCAAAGTAGGCATATGTCACTGACCATGACCAAATAATGTCACTAAGTGTGGTAAACGTTGACAACTCATAACACGAGTCACAAATGGTCAGACTGGTAGACAATGGATTGTGAATACTAGTCATTGAGTAGCAAGTACAAATACATTCAGTATGTAGTGGGACAGCGTGGCTACCATGCACAGTGACCAACCAAAGTATGCATATGTCTTTGACCATTACCAACGAATTTCACTTCATGTGGTCAGCGTTCAAAACTCACACCACGAGTCACAGATAGTCAACGGGGGGATAACATTGGTTTGGGAACACTAGCTATTGACTAGAAAGCACAAATACATTCAATACGTAGTTACACGGTGTGGTAACCATGTACAATGACAAACCAAAGTAGGCATATGTCACTAACCATGTCCAAACGAATTTCACAGTGTGTGGTCAATGTTGAAAACTCATCACGAGAGTCACAAATGGTCAGAGGGGGGAACAATGGGTTAGGAACACTAGTTATCAACTAGCAAGTACGAAGAACTTCAACAATCAGTGGTACGGTATGGCTAGCGTGCACAGTGACCAACCAAAGGATGAATACGTCACTGACTATGGAAGCAGACTATGTGTAGTCAACATTGACAACTCTTAACACGAGTCACGAATGGTCGGAGGGAGAAACAATGGTTTGGGAACCCTATGCATGGACTAGAAAGGAAAAATAACTTCAATACGTAGTTGCAAGATGTGGCTAACATGCACACCAAACAACCAAACTAGGCATATGTACTACATTTGACCAAACAAATCCCCTGTGTGTGGTCAATGTTGACAACTCATAATACGAGTCACAAATGAACGTAGGGGGAAACAATGGTTTGGGAACACCAAGTATCAAATAGCAAGCAAAAGGAGCTTCAATACGGTGTGGCACGGTGTGGATACCATGCATGATGACCAACTAAAGTAGGCATATGTCACTGACCATGACCAAATAATGTCACTAAGTGTGGTAAACGTTGACAACTCATAACACGAGTCAGAAATGGTCAGGGTGGAAGAAAATGGTTTGTGAATACTAGTTATCAACTAGCAAGTACAAATACCTTTAATATGTAGTGGCACAAAGTGGCTACAATGCACAGTGACCAACCAAAGTATGCATATGTCACTGACAATGAACAAAGAATTTCACTTCATGTGGTCAACATTTACAGCTCACAACTCGAGTCAGAGATGGTCAGAGGGGGGAAACAATGGTTTGGCAACGCGGGTTGTCAACAAGAAAGCACAAGACCTTCTATACGTAACGACACGACGTGGTAACCATGTACAATGACAAACCAAAGTAGGCATATGTCACAGACCATGACCAAACGGATTTCACAGTATGTGGTCAACGTTGAAAACTCTTAACACGAGTCACAAATTGTTAGTGGGGGAAGCCATGGGTTGGGAACACTAGTTATCAACTAGCAGGTAGAAATGTTTTCAACAAGTAGTGGCACGGTGTGGCTAGCGTGCACAATGACCAACCAAAGGATGCACACGTCACTGACTATGACCGAAGAAGTCCACTATGTATGGTCAACATTGACAACTCATACCATGGATCAAAAATGTTCAATGAGACAGTGGTTTCGGAACCATATGTATTGACTAGAAAGGACAAATATCTTCAATACGTACTAGCACGGTGTGGCTACTATGCACACCAAACCACCAAACTAGGTATATGTCAATGACCATGATGAAAGAATTTCAATATAAGTGGTCAACATTCAGCAACCATAACACGAGTCACAAACGGTCAGAGGGGGAAACAATGGTCTGTGAATATCAGTTTTCAACTAGCAAGTACAGCGACCTTCAATCAGTATAAGAACGGTGTGGCTACCATGCACAATGACCGACCAAAGTAGGCATATGTACTACCTTTGACGAGAGAAATCCCCTGTGTGTGGTCAGCGTTGACACCTCATAATAGGAGTCACAAATGGTCAGAGGGGGAGACAATGGTTTGGGAACACCAGGTATCAATTGGCAAGCACAAGGACCTTCAATACGTTGTAGCACGGTGTGGATACCATGCATGATGACCAACCAAAGTAGGCATATGTCACTCACCATGACCAAATCATGTCACAAAGTGTGGTAAACATTGATAACTCATAACACGAGTCACAAATGGTCATGGTGGAAGATAATGGGTTGTGAATTCTAGTTATCGACTAGCAAGTACAAATACCTTCAATATGTAGTGGCACAGCGTGGCTACCATGCACAGTGACCATCCAAAGAATGCATGTCACTGACCATGACCAACGAATTTCACAGTGTGTGGTCAATATTGAAAGCTCATAACACGAGTCACAAATGGTCAGAGGGGGGAACAATGGGTTGGGAACACTAGTTGTCAACTAGCAAGTACGAAGAACTTCAACAAGTAGTGGCACGGTGTGGCTAGCGCAGACAGTGACCAACCAAATGATGCATATGTCACATATGCATCATGACTATGACTGAAGAAGTCCACTATGTGTGGTCAACATTGACAACTCATAACACGATTCACAACTGGTCAGAGGGAGAGACAATGGTTTGGGAACCCTACGCATGGACTAGAAAGGACAAATAACTTCAATACGTAGTGGCACAGTGTGGCTACTATGCACACCAAACAACCAAACTTGGCATATGTCACTGATCATGACCAAATAATTATGATATGGGTGGTCAACGTTCACCAACAATAACACGAGTGACAAATGGTCAGAGGGGGAAACAATGGTCTGCGAATATCAGTTATCAACTAGCAAGTACAACGCCCTTCAATCAGTAGTAGCCCGGTGTGGCTACCATGCACAATGACCGACCAAAGTAGGCATATGTACTACCTTTGACGAAAGAAATCTGCTGTGTGTGGTCAACGTTGACAACGCATAATACGAGTCACAAATAGTCAGAGGGAGAAACAATTGTTTGGGAACACCAGGTATCAACTAGCAAGCACAATGACCTTCAATACGTTGTTGCACGGTGTGGATACCATGCATGATAACCAACCAAGGTATGCATATGTCACAGACCATGACCAAATAATGTCACCATGTGTGGTAAACCTTGACAGCTCATAACACGAGTCACAAATGGTCAGAGTGGAAGATAATGGTTTGTAAACACTAGTTATCGACTAGCAAGTACAAATACCTTCAATATGTAGAGGCACAGTGTGGCTACAATGCACAGTGACCAACCAACGTATGCACATGTCACTGACCACGACCAAAGAATTTCACTTCATGTGGTCAATGTTGACAACTCACAACATGAGTCACGGATATTCAGATGAGCTAACAACGGTTTGGGAACACTAGTTGTCAACTAGAAAGCACAAAGACCTTCGATACATAGTGACACGGCGTAATAGCCATGAACAGGGACAAACCAAAGTAGGTATATGTCACTAACCATGACCAATTGGATTTCACAGTGTGTGGTCAACGTTGAAAACTCATAAAACAAGTCACAAATGGTCAGTGGGGTAAACAATAGGTTGGAAACACTAGTTATCAACTAGCAAGTAGAAATAGTTTCAACAAGTAGTGGCACAGTGTGGCTAGCGTGCACAGTGACGAACCAAAGGATGCATGTCACTGACTATAACCGAATAAGTCCAATATGTGTTGTCAACATTGAGAACTCATAACACGAGTCACAAATGGTGAGAGGGGGAAACAGTGGTTTGGGAACCCTATGCATCGACTACAACGGACAAAGAACTTCAATACGTAGTGGCACGGTGTGGCTGAAATGCACACCAAAAAACCAAACTAGGCACATGTCACTGACCATGACCAGAGAATTTCAATAAGGGTGGTCAACGAAGACCAACCATAACAGGAGTCACAAACGGTCAGGGGAGGAAACAATGCTATGGGAATATCAGCTCCCAGCTAGCAAGTACAACAACCTTCATTCAGTAGTAGCACGGTGTGGCTACCATGCACAATGACCAACCAAAGTAGGCAAATGTACTACCTTTCAGCAAAGATATCCGATGTGTGTGGTCAACATTGACAACTCATAATACGAGTCACAAATGGTCAGAGGGGGAAACAATACTCTGGGAACACCAAGTTTCAGATAGCGAGCATAAGGAGATTCAATACGTTGTGGCACGGTGTGGATACCATGCACGATGACCAACCAAAGTAGGCATATATCACTGCCCATGACCAAATAATGTCACTAAGTTTGGTAAACTTTGACAACTCATAACACGAGTCACAAATGGTCAGGGTGGAAGATAATGCTTTTTGAATACTAGTTATCGACTAGCAAGTATAAATAACTTCAATATGCAGTGGCACAGTGTGGCTACAATGCACAGTGACCAACCAAAGCATGCATACGTCACTGACCATGAACAAAGAATTTCACATCATGTGGTCAACATTTACAACTCAAAACATGAGTCACAGATAGTAGGAGGGGGCTAACAATGATTTCAGAACACTAGCTGTCAACAACAAAGCACAAAGACCTTGGATACGTAATGACATGGCATGGTAACCATATACAATGACAAACCAGAGTAGGCATATGTCACAAACCATGACCAAACGGATTTCACAGTGTGTGGTCAACGTTGAAAACTCATTACACGAGTCACAAATGGTCAGTGGGGGAGACCATGGGTTGGGAACACTAGTTATCAACTAGCAAGTAGAAAGATTTTCAACAAGTAGTGGCACAGTGTGGCTAGCGTGCACAGTGACGAACCAAAGGATGCACAAGTCACTGACTATGAACGAAGAACTCCACTATGTATGGTCAACATTGACAACTCATACCACGGATCACAAATGGTCAGAGGGAGAGACAATGGTTTGGGAACCACATGTATTGATTAGAAAGGAAAAAGAACTTCAATACTTAGTGGCACGGTGTGGCTACTATGCGCACCAAACAACCAAACTAGGCATATGTCACCAACCATGATGAAAGAATTTCAATATGGGTGGTCAACATTCACCGATCATAACACGAGTCACAAACTGTCAGAGGGGGAAACAATGGCCTGTGAATACCAGCTCTCAACTATCAAGTACAGCGACCTTCAATCAGTATAAGCACGGTGTGGCTGCCATGCATAATGGCCGACCAAAGTAGGCATGTGTACTACTCTTGACAGAAGAAATCTGCTGTGTGTGGTCAGCGTTGACAACTCATAATAGGAGTCACAAATGGTTAGAGGGGGAGACAATGGTTTGGGAACACTAGGTATCAACTACCAAACACAAGGACCTTGAATATGTTATGGCACGGTCTGGATACCATGCCCGATGACCAACCAAAGTAGGCATATGTCACTGACCATGACCAAATAATGTCACTAAGTGTGGTCAACTTTGACAACTCATAACACGAGTCACAAGTGGGCAGGGTGGAAGATAATGGTTTGTGAGTACTAGTTATCGACTAGCAAGTACAAACACCTTCAATATGTAGTGGCACAGCGTGGCTAGCATGCACAGTGACCAACCAAAGTATGCATATGTCACTGACCATGACCAACCAATCTCACTTCATGTGGTCAGCGTTGACAACTCAGAACACGAGTCACTGATAGTCAGAGGGGGATAACAATGGTTTGGGAACACTAGGTATCAACTAGAAAGCACAAAGACCTTCAATACGTAGTCACATGGCGTGGTAACCACGTATAGTGACAAACCAAACTAGGCATATGTCACTAACCATGACCAAAGAATTTCAATATGAGTGGTCAACGTTCACAACCTATAACATGAGGCACAAGTGGTCAGAGGGGGAAAACATGGTTTCAAAATGCTATGTATCTTCTAGCAAGTACAAAGATTTTTCGTATGTATTGGAACGGTGTGGCTACCGTGCACAATGACCTATCCAAGTAGGCATACATCACTGCTCATGACCAGAGAAGTTTAGTGTGTGTGGTCAATGTTCACAACTCATAATACAAGTCAAAAATGGGCAGAGGGAGAAATAATGGTTTGGGAATACTCGGTATCGACAAGCAAGTTCAAAGACCTTCGATATGTGGTGGCACGGTGTGGCTACCATGCACAATGACCAACCAAAGTATGCTTGTGTCACTGAATATCATAAAAAGAATTTCACAGTGTGTAGTCAACTTTCCTTCTTACGGCTGGTCAATCAGAACAACGGTTGAGAGGTTATTCAAGCTCGAAGTTGCAAATTTTGAAATTCTCTCTGCGTCAAATTTTTATGATGAAACTAACATTGTTATCATTCATACTTTTGAAAACTACCCTCTAATCTTACACCTCCTTACCTTATGCGCTTTACCCATAGGAACCCTTATAATGTCATTTGGACATCATATGAACACCATATGAGTTGGCTTACTGCTTATAGAGTTAGATTATTGAGCGGTAGGTCCTGGGTTTGAATCCTCGTACACGCAATATACAATGGGCTCGCGACCTGGGGGGGGGGGGGGGGGGGGGGCAGCCGTGTTGTGATACCTCAACTCTACCTTCAACCCTAAGCCGTGGGGGAGGGTTGGGGGTTGTCATAATGCGGTCACAAATCTGTCCTCCAGGTCGACCACGGAACATCCCTCTAGGGGGGTGGGAGGGAGTATTCCAGTGACGCTAACACGTGTAACAAATCAACAAAAACCAACCTGGTGTCAAAGGGAGAAACCGTTTGCTATTTATTGACTACAAAGTAGAAAGAATCTGAACAAGTAGTGGAACCGTGTGGCTACCATGCACAATGACCAACCAGATTAGGCATGTGCCACTTACCATGACCAAAGACTTTTACTATGTTTGGTCAACTTTGACAACCCATAATATGGGTCACAAGTTGTCAGAGGGGGAAACAATGGTTTGGGAATACTAGATACCAACAAGCAAGTAGAACGACATTCAGTCAGTAGTAGCACGGTGTGGCAGCCATGCACAATAACTGACCAAAGTAGGCATATGTACTGCCTTTGAGCAAAGAAATCCACTGTGTATGCTCAATGTTGACAGCTCATAATACGAGTCACAAATGGTCATAGGGTGAACCCATGGGTTGGGAACACCAAGTATCAAATAGCAAGCACAAGGATCTTCAATACGTTGTGACACGGTGTCGATACCATGCACGATGACCAACCGAAGTAGGCATATGTCACTAACTGTGGTTAACTTTGACAACTCATAACACGAGTCATAGATGGTCAGGGTGGAAGATAATGGTTTGTGAATACTAGTTATCGACTAGCAATTACAAATACCTTCAATATGTAGTGGCACAGTGTGGCTACAATGCACATTGACCAACCAAAGTATGCATATGTCACTGACCATGAACAAAGAATCTCACTTCATATGGTTAACACGTACAACTCACAACACCAGTCACAGATAGTCAGAGGGGGCCAACAATGGTTTGGGAACACTGGCTGTCAACAAGAAAGCACAAAGACCTTTGATACGCAATGACACGGTATGGTAACCATGTACAGTGACAAACCAAAGTAGGCATATGTCACAGACCATGACCAAACGGATTTCACAGTGTGTGGTCAACGTTGAAAACTCATAACACGAGTCACAAATGGTCAGTGGGGGAAACCATGGGTTGGGAACACTAGTTATCAACTAGCAAGTAGAAATGTTTTCAGCAAGTAGTGGCACGGTGTGGTTAGCGTGCACAGTGAGCAGCCAAAGGATGCACACGTCACTGACCATGTCCGAAGAAGTCCACTATGTATAGTCAACATTGACAACCCATAACACGAGTCACAAATGGTCAGAGGGAGGGACAATGGTTGGGAACCCTATGTATCGACTAGAAAGGACAAAGAACTTCAATACGTAGAGGCACGGTGTGGGTACTATGCACAATAAACAACGAAACAAAGCATATGTTACTGACCATGATGAAAGAATTTCAATATGGGTGGTCAACATTCACCAATCAGAAGGGGAAACAATGGTCTGTGAATATCAGTTCTCAACTAGCAAGTGCAGAGACCTTCAATCAGTATATGCACGGTGTGGCTACCATGCACAATGACCGACCAAAGTAGGCATATGTACTACTTTTGACCAAAGAAATCCGCTGTGTGTGGTCAGCGTTGACAACTCAAAATAGGAGTCACAAATGGTCGGAGGGGGAGACAATGGGTTGGGAACACCAGGGATCAACTAGCAAGCACAATAACTTTCAATATGTTGTGGCACGGTGTGGATATCATGGACGATGACCAGCCAAAGTAGCCATATGTCAGTGACCATGACCAAATAATGTCACTAAGTGTGGTAAGCATTGACAACTCATAACACGAGTCACAAATTCTCAAAGTGGAAGACAATGGTTTGTGAATACTAGTCATCGAGTAGCAAGTAAGTATACCTTCAATATGTAATGGCACAGCGTGGCTACCATGCACAGTGACCAACCAAAGTATGTCTATGTCACTGACCATGACGAGCAGATTTCACTTCATGTGGTCAGCGTTGAAAGCTCACAACACGAGTCACCGATAGTCAAAGGGGGGTAACATTGGTTTGGGAACACTAGCTATTGACGAGAAAGCACAAATACCTTCAATACGTAGTAACACGGCGTGGTAACCATGTATAGTGACAAACCAAAGTAGGCATATGTCACTAACAATGACCAAACGATTTTCACAGTGTGTGGTCAACGTTGAAAACTCATCACACCAGTCACAAATGGTGAGAGGGGGAAACAATGGGTTAGGAACCCTAGTTATCAACTAGCAAGTACGAAGAACTTCAACAAGTAGTGGCACGGTGTGGCTAGCATGCACAGTGACCAACCAAAGGATGAATACATTGCTGAATATGACCGAAGAAGTCCACTGTGTGGTCAACATTGACAACTCATAACACGAGTCACGAATGGTCAGAGGGAGAGACAATGGTTTGGAAACCCTATGCATTGACTAGAAATGACAAATAACTTCAATACGTAGTGGCACGATGTTCCTAATAAACACACCAAACATCCAAACTAGGCAAATGTAATTGACCATGACCAGAGAATTTCAAGATGGGTGGTTGACCAACAATAACACGAGTCACAAACAGGAGGGGAGGAAACAGTGGGTTGGGAATATCAGTTCTCAACTACAAATTACAACGACCTTCAGTCAGTAGTAGCACGGTGTGGCTACCATGCACAATGACGGACCAAAGTAGGCATATGTACTGCCTTTGACGAAAGAAATCCGTTGTGTCTGGTCAACATCGACAACTCATAACACGAGTCACAAATGGTTAGAGGGGGAAACAATGGTTTAGGAACACCAAGTATCAAATACCAAGCACAAGGAGCTACAATAAGTTGTGGCACGGTGTGGATACCATGCACGATGACCAACCAAGGTATGCATGTCACTGACCATGACCACAGAATGTCACCATGTGTGGTAAACTTTGACAGCTCATAACTCGAGTAAAAAATGGCCAGGGTGGAAGATAATGGTTTGTGAATACCAGTCATTGACTAGCAAGTACAAATACCTTCAATGTGTAGTGGCACAGTTTGGCTACAATGTACAGTGACCAACCGAAGTACGCATATGTCACAGACCATGAACAAAGAATTTCACTTCATGTGGTCAATGTTGACAACTCACAACACGAGTCACAGATATTCAGAAGGGGTAATAATGGTTTGGGAACACAAGCTATCAACAAGAAAGCACAGAGACCTTCAATACGTAGTGACACATCGTGGTAACCGTGTACAGTGACAAACCAAAGTAGGCATATGTCACTAACCATGACCAAAAGAATTTCACAGTGTGTGGCCAACATTGAAAATGTATAACACGAGTCACAAAAGGTCAGAGGGGGAAACAATGGGTTGGGAACACTAGTTATCAACTAGAAAGTATAAAGATTTCCAACAAGTAGTGGCACGGCGTGGCTAGCATGCACAGCAACCAACCAATGGAGGCATATGTCCTTGACTATGACCGAAGAAGTCCACTATGTGTGGTCAACATTGAAAACTCATAACACGAGTCACAAATGGTCAGAGGGCGAGACAGTGGTCTGGGATCCCTATGTATCGACTAGAAAGGATAAAGAAATTCAATACGTTGTGGCACGGTGTGGCTACTATGCACACCAAACAACCAAAGTAGGCATATGTCACT
>SZWC01010720.1:57047-71234 GCA_023375785.1 Penium margaritaceum | reverse complement strand
AGAATTTCAATATGGGTGGTCAACGTTGACCAACCATAACACGAGTCACAAACGGTCAGGACAGGAAACAATGCTATGGGAATATCGGTTCTCAACTACTAAGTACAACGACCTTCAGTCAGTAGTAGCACGGTGTGTCTACCATGCACAACGATTGACCAAAGTAGGCATATGTACCGCCTTTGACCAAAGAAATCCGCTGTGTGTGGTCAACGTTGACAACCCATAATATGGCTCACGGATTGTCAGAGGGGGAAACAATGGGTTGGGAACACCAAGTATCACATAGCAAGCACAAGGGGCTTCAATACGTTGTGGCACGGTGTGGAGACCATGCACGATGACCAACCAAAGTAGGCATATGTCACTGACCATGAACAAATAATGTCACTAAGTGTGGTCAACTTTGACAACTCATAACACGAGTCACAAATGGTCAGGGTGGAAGATCATGGTTTGTGCATACTAGTTATTGACTAGCAATTACAAATACCTTCAGTATGTCGTGGCACAATGTGGCTTCAATGTACAGTGACCAACCAAAGTATGCATGTGTCACTAACCATGACCAACTAATTTCACTTCATGTGGTCAACGCTGAAAACACATAACAGAAGTCACAAATGGTCAGAGGGGTAAACAATCGGTTGGGAACACTAGTTATCAACTAGCAAGTACAAACACCTTCAACAAGCAGTTGCACGGTATGGCTAGCGTGCACAGTGACCAACCAAAGGAAGCATACGTCACTGACTACGACCGAATAAGTCCACTATGTGTGGTCAACATTGACAACTCATAACACGAGTCACAAATGGTCAGAGGGAGAGACAATGGTTTGGTAAGCCTATGTATTGGCTAGAAAGGACAAAGAGCTTCAATACGTAGTGGCACGGTGTGGCTAATATGCACACAAAACAATCAAACCAGGCATATGTCACTGATCATGACCAGAGAATTTCAATATAGGTGGTCAACGTTCACCAACCATAACACGAGTCACAAACGGCCAGGACATGAAACAATGCTATGGGAATATCGGTTCTCAACTACCAAGTACAACGACCTTCAGTTTATAGTAGCACGGTGTGGCTACCATGTACAATGACCGACCAAAGTAGGCATATGTACTGCCTTTGACCAAAGAAATCCGCTCTGTGTGGTCAACGTTGACAACTCATAATACGAGTCACGAATGGTCAGAGGGAGAAACAATGGTTTGGGAACACCAATTATCACATAGCAAGCACAAGGGGCTTCAATACGTTGTGGCACGGTGTGGAGACCATGCACGGTGACTAACCAAAGTAGGCATATGTCACTGACCATGACCAAATAATGTCACTAAGTGTGGTAAACTTTGACAACTCACAACACGAGTCACAAATGGTCAGGGTGGAAGGTAATGGTTTGTGAATACTAGTTATTGACTAGCAAGTACAAATACCTTCAATATGTCGTAACACAATGTGGCTTCAATGCACAGTGACCAACCAAAGTATGCATATGTCACTAACCATGACNAATTTCACTTCATGTGGTCAACGTTGAAAACGCATAACACGAGTCACAAATGGTCAGAGGGGAAAACAATGGATTGGGAAGCCTATGTATTGGCTAGAAAGGACAAAGAACTTCAATACGTAGTGGCACGGTGTGGCTAATATGCACACCAAACAATCAAACTAGGCATATGTCACTGATCATGACCAGAGAATTTCAAGATGGGTGGTCAACGTTGACCAACCATAACACGAGTCACAAACGGTCAGGAGAGGAAACAATGCTATGAGAATATCGGTTCTCAACTACCAAGTAGAACGACCTTCAGTCAGTAGTAGCACGGTGTAGCTACCATGCACAATGACCGACCAAAGTAGGCATATGTACTGCCTTTGACCAAAGAAATCCGCTGTGTGTGGTCCACTTTGACAACTCATAATTCGAGTCACAAATGGTCAGAGGGGAAAACATTGGTTTATGAACATCACGAATCACATAGCAAGCACAAGGGGCTTCAATACGTTGTGGCACGGTGTGGAGACCATGCACGATGACCAATCAAAGTAGGCATACGTCACTGACCATGACCAAATAATGTCACCAAGTGTGGTAAACTTTGACAACTCACAACACGAGTCACAAATGGTCAGGGTGGAAGGTAATGGTTTGTGAATACTAGTTATCTACTAGCAAGTACAAATACCTTCAATACGTAGTGGCAGAATGTGGCTTCAATGCACAGTGACCAACCAAAGTATGCATATGTCACTGACCATGACGAAAGAATTTCACTTCATGTCGTCAACGTTGAAAACGCATAACACGAGTCACAAATGGTCAAAGGGGAACACAATGGATTTGGAACACTAGTTATCAACTAGGAAGTACAAATACCTTCAACAAGCAGTGGCACGGTATGGCTAGCGTGCACATTGATCAACCAAAGGATGCATACGTCACTGACTACGACCGAATAAGTCCACTATGTGTGGTCAACATTGACAACTCATAACACGAGTCACAAATGGTCAGAGGGAGAGACAATGGTTTGGGAAGCCTATGTATTGACTATAAAGGACAAAGAACTTCAATACGTAGTGGCACGGTGTGGCTAGTATGCACACCAAACAACGAAACTAGGCATATGTCACTGATCATGACCACAGAATTTCAATATGGGTGGTCAACGTTGACCAACCATAACACGATTCACAAACCGTCAGGACAGGAAACAATGCTATGGGGATATCGGTTCTCAACTACCAAGTACAACGACCTTCAGTCAGTAGTAGCACGGTGTGTCTACCATGCACAATGACTGACCAAAATAGGCATATGTACTGCCTTTGACCAAAGAAATCCGCTGTGTGTGGTCAATGTTGACAACTCATAATACGAGTCACAATTGGTTAGAGGGGGAAACAATGGTTTTGGAATACCAAGAATCACATAGCAAGCACAAGGGGCTTCAATACGTTGTGGCACAGTGTGGAGACCATGCACATTGACCAACCAAAGTAGGCATATGTCACTGACCATGACCAAATAATGTCACTATGTGTGGTAAACTTTGACAACTTACAACACGAGTCACAAATGGTCAGGGTGGAAGGTAATGGTTTGTGAATACTAGTTATCTACTAGCAAGTACAAATACCTTCAATATGTAGTGGCACAATGTGGCTTCAATGCACAGTGACCAACCAAAGTATGCATATGTCACTGACCATGAGGAAAGAATTTCACTTCATGTGGTAAAAGTTGAAAACGCATAACACGAGTCACAAATGGTCATAGGGGAAAACAATGGGTTGGGAACACTAGTTATCAACTAGCAAGTACAAAGACCTTCAACAAGCAGTGGCACGGTATGGCTAGCGTGCACAGTGACCAACCAAAGAATGCATACGTCACTGAGTACGACGGAATATGTCCACTATGTGTAGTCAACAATAACAACTCATAACACGAGTCACAAATGGTAAGAGGGAGAGACAATGGTTTGGGAAGCCTATGTATTGACTAGAACGGACAAAGAACTTCAATACGTAGTGGCACGGTGTGGCTAATATGCACACCAAACAACCAAACTAGGCATATGTCAGTGATCATGACCAGAGAATTTCAAAATGGGTGGTCAACGTTGACCAACCATAACACGAGTCACAAATGGTTAGGACAGGAAACAATGCTATGGGAACATCGGTTCTCAACTACCAGGTACAACGACCTTCAGTCAGTAGTAGCACGGTGTGGCTACCATGCACAATGACCGACCACAGTAGGCATATGTACTGCCTTTGACCAAAGAAATCCGCTGTGTGTGGTCAACGTTGACAACTCATAATACGAGTCTTAAGTGGTCAAAGGGGGAAACAATGGTTTGGGAACACCAAGTATCACATAGCAAGCACAAGGGGCGTCAATACGATGTGGCACAGTGTGGAGACCATGCACGATGACCAACCAAAGTAGGCATATGTTACTGACCATGACCAAATAATGTCACTATGTGTGGTAAACTTTGACAACTCACAACACGAGTCACAAATGGTCAGGGTGGAAGGTAATGGTTTGTGAATACTAGTTATCTACTAGCAAGTACAAATACATTCAATATGTAGTGGCACAATGTGGCTTCAATGCACAGTGACCAACCAAAGTATGCATATGTCACTAACCATGACGAACAAATTTCACTTCATGTGGTCAACATTGAAAACGCATAACACGAGTCACAAATGGTCAGAGGGGAAAACAATGGATTGGGAAGCCTATGTATTGGCTAGAAAGGACAAAGAAATTCGATACGTAGTGGCACGGTGTGGCTTATATGCACACCAAACAATCAAACTAGGCATATGTCACTGATCATGACCAGAGCATTTCAATATGGGTGGTCAACGTTGACCAACCATAACACGAGTCACAATCGGTCAAGACAGGAAACAATGCTATGGGAATATCGGTTCTCAACTACCAAGTACAACGACCTTTAGTTTGTAGTAGCACGGTGTGGCTACCATGTACAATGACCGACCAAAGTACGCATATGGACAGCCTTTGACTAGAGAAATCCGCTGTGTGTGGTCAACGTTGACAACTCATAATACGAGTCACGAATGGTCAGAGGGGGAAACAATGGGTTGGGAATACTTGGTATCGACTAGCAAGCACAAGGACCTTCGCTAAGTGGTGGCACGGTATGGCTACCATGCACAATGACCAACCAAAATATTCTTGTATCATTGAATATCATAAAAAGAGTTTCACTATGTCTTGTCAACTTTCTTTCTTACGGCTGGTCAATCGCAGCAATGGTTGATATGTTATTCAAGCTCGAAGTTGCAAAATTCAAAACTTAGTCTGCGTCAATTGTTTATGAAGAAGCTGAATTTATTATCATTCATACTTTTGAAAACTACCCTATAATCTTACACCCCCTTATTTTATGCCCTTTACCCATAGGCACCCTTATATTGTCATTTGGACAACATATGAACACCATGTGAGTTGGCTTAGTGCTTATATAGTTAGATTCTGGAGCGATAGGTCCTGGGTTTGAATCCTCATACGCGCAATATAGAATAGGCTCGCGACCTGGAGGGGGGGAGGGGGGCGGCCATGTTGTGCTACCTCAACTCTACCTTCGAGCCTAAGCCGTGCGGGGGTAGGGGGGGTGTCATAATGTGGTCGCAAATCTGTCCTCCAGGTCGTCCACGGAACATCCCTCTAGGGGGGTGGGAGGGAGTATTCCAGTGAAGGCACCTACGCGTAACAAATAAACAAAAACCGACTTGGTGTCAAAGGGATAAACTTTTTGCTATTTATTGAATAGCAGGTACAAATACTTTCAACATGTAGTGGAACGGTGAGGCTACCATGTACAATGACCAACCAGATTAGGCATGTGCCACTTACCATGACCAAATAATTTTCCGATGTGTGGTCAACGTTGACAACCCATAATATGGGTCACGAATTGTCAGAGGGGGAAACAATGGTTTGGAAACACCAAGTATCACATAGCAAGCACAAGGGGCTTCAATACGTTGTAGCACGGTGTGGAGACCATGCACGATGACGAACCGAAGTAGGCATATGTCACTGACCATGACCAAATAATGTCACTAAGTGTGGTAAACTTTGACAACTCATAACACGAGTCACAAATTGTCAGGGTGGAAGATCATGGTTTGTGCATACTAGTTATTGACTAGCAAGTACAAATACCTTCAATATGTCGTTGCACAATGTGGCTTCAATGCACAGTGACCAACCAAAGTATGTATATGTCACTAACCATGACCAACTAATTTCACTTCATGTGGTCAACGCTGAAAACACATTACAGAAGTCACAAATGGTCAGAGGGGAAAACAATCGGTTGGGAACACTAGTTATCAACTAGCAAGTACAAACACCTTCAACAAGCTGTGGCACGGTATGGCTAGCATGCACAGTGACCAACCAAAGGATGCATACGTCACGGACTACGACCGAATAAGTCCACTAAGTGTGGTCAACATTGACAACTCATAACACGAGTCACAAATGGTCAGAGGGAGAGACAATGGTTTGGTAAGCCTATGTATTGGCTAGAAAGGACAAAGAACTTCAATACGTAGTGGCACGGTGTGGCTAATATGCACACAAAACAATCAAACCAGGCATATGTCACTGATCATGACCAGAGAATTTCAATATGGGTGGTCAACGTTGACCAACCATAACACGTGTCACAAACGGTCAGGAGAGGAAACAATGCTATGAGAATATCGGTTCTCAACTACCAAGTAGAACGATCTTCAGTCAGTAGTAGCACGGTGTGGCTACCATGCACAATAACCGACCAAAGTAGGCATATGTACTGCCTTTGACCAGAGAAATCCGCTGTGTGTGGTCCACTTTGACAACTCATAATACGAGTCACAAATGGTCAGAGGGGGAAACAATGGTTTGGGAACACCACGTATCACATAGCAAGCACAAAGGGGCTTCAATACGTTGTGGCACGGTGTGGAGACCATGCACGATGACCAACCAAAGTAGGCATATGTCACTGACCATGACCAAATAATGACACCAAGTGTGGTAAACTTTGAGTACTGACAACGCGAGTCACAAATGGTAAGGGTGGAAGGTAATGGTTTTTGAATACTAGTTATCTACTAGCAAGTACTAATACGTTCAATATGTAGTGGCACAATGTGGCTTCAATGCACAGTGACCGACCAAAGTATGCATGTGTCACTGACCATGATGAAAGATTTTCACTTCATGTGGTCAACGTTGAAAACGCATAACACGAGTCACAAATGGTCAGAGAGGAAAACAATGGGTTGGGAACACTAGTTATCAACTAGGAAGTACAAAGACCTTCAACAAGCAGTGGCACAGTATGGCTAGCGTGCACAGTGACCAACCAAAGGATGCATACGTCACTGACTACGACCGAATAAGTCCACTATGTGTGGTCAACATTGACAACTCATAACACGAGTCACAAATGGTCAGAGGGAGAGACAATGGTTTGGGAAGCCTATGTATTAACTAGAAAGGACAAAGAACTTCAATACATAGTGGCACGGTGTGGCTAATATGCACACCAAACAACCAAAATAGGCAAATGTCACTGATCATGAGCACAGAATTTCAATATGGGTGGTCAACGTTGACCAACCATAGCACGAGTCACAAACGGTCAGGAAAGGAAACAATGCTATTGGAATATCGGTTCTCAACTACCAAGTACAACGACCTTCAGTCAGTAGTAGCACGGTGTGTCTACCATGCAAAATGACCGACCAAAGTAGGCATATGTACTGCCTCTGACCAAAGAAATCCGCTGTGTGTGGTCAACGTTTACAACCCATAAAATGGTTCACGGATTGTCAGAGGGGGAAACAATGGATTGGGAACACCAATTATCACATAGCAAGCACAAGGGGCTTCAATACGTTGTGGCACGTTGTGGAGACCATGCACGATGACCAACCAAAGTAGGCATATGTCACGAACCATGACCAAATAATGTCACTAAGTGTGGTAAACTTTGACAACTCATAACACGAGTCACAAATGGTCAGGGTGGAAGATCATGGTTTGTGCATACTAGTTATTGACTAGTAAGTACAAATACCTTCAATATGTCGTGGCACAGTGTGGCTTCAATGCACAGTGACCAACCAAAGTATGCATATGTCACTAACCCTGACCAACTAATTTCACTTCATGTGGTCAACGCTGAAAACACATAACAGAAGTCACAAATGGTCAGAGGGGAAAACAATCGGTTGGGAACACTAGTTATCAACTAGCAAGTACAAACACCTTCAACAAGCAGTGGCACGGTATGGCTAGCGTGCACAGTGACCAACCAAAGGATGCATACGTCACTGACTACGACCAAATAAGTCCACTATGTGTGGTCAACATTGACAACTCATAATACGAGTCACAAATGGTCAGAGGGGGAAACAATGGTTTGGGAACATCAAGTATCACATAGCAAGCACAAGGGGCTTCAATACTTTGTGGCACGGTGTGGAGACCATGCACGATGACCAACCAAAGTAGGCATATGTCACTGACCATGACCAAATAATGTCACTAAGTGTGGTAAACTTTGACAACTCACAACACGAGTCACAAATGGTCAGGGTGGAAGGTAATGGTTTGTGAATACTAGTTATCTACTAGCAAGTACAAATACCTTCAATATGTAGTGGCACAATGTGGCTTCAATGCACAGTGACCAACCAACGTATGCATATGTCACTAACAATGACGAACAAATTTCAATTCATGTGGTCAACGTTGAAAACGCAAAACACGAGTCACAAATGGTCAGAGGGGAAAACAATGGATTGGGAAGCCTACGTATTGGCTAGAAAGGAAAAAGAACTTCAATACGTAGTGGCACGGTGTGGCTAATATCCACACCAAACAATCAAACTAGGCATATGTCACTGATCATGACCAGAGAATATCAATATGGGTGGTCAATGTTGACCAACCATAACACGAGTCACAATCGGTCAGGACAGGAAACAATGCTATGGGAATATCGGCTCTCAACTACCAAGTACAACGACCTTCAGTTTGTAGTAGTACGGTGTGGCTACCATGTACAATGACCGACCAAAGTAGGCATATGTACTGCCTTTGACCAAAGAAATCCGCTGTGTGTGGTCAACGTTGACAACTCATAATACGAGTCACCAATGGTCAGAGGGGGAAACAATGGTTTGGGAACACCAAGTATCACATAGCAAGCACAAGGGGCTTCAATACGTTGTGGCACGGTGTGGAGACCATGCACGGTGAGCAACCAAAGTAGGCATATGTCACTGACCATGATCAAATAATGTCACTAAGTGTGGTAAACTTTGACAACTCACAACACGAGTCACAAATGGTCAGGGTGGAAGGTAATGGTTTGTGAATACTAGTTACTGACTAGCAAGTACAAATACCTTCAATATGTAGTTGCACAATGTGGCTTCAATGCACATTGACCAACCAAAGTATGCATATGTCACTGACCATGACGAAAGATTTTCACTTCATGTGGTCAACGTTGAAAACGCATAACACAAGTCACAAATGGTCAGAGGGGAAAACAATGGGTTGGGAACACTAGTTATCAACTAGGAAGTACAAAGACCTTCAGCAAGCAGTGGCACAGTATGGCTAGCGTGCACAGTGACCAACCAAATGATGCATACGTCACTGACTACGACCGAATAAGTCCACTATGTGTGGTCAACATTGACAACTCATAACACGAGTCACAAATGGTCAGAGGGAGAGACAATGGTTTGGGAAGCCTATGTATTGACTAGAAAGGACAAAGAACTTCAATACATAGTGGCACGGTGTGGCTAATATGCACACCAAACAACCAAAATAGGAATATGTCACTGATCATGACCACGGAATTTCAATATGGGTGGTCAACGTTGTCCGACCATAACACGAGTCACAAACGGTTAGGACAGGAAACAATGCTATGGGAATATCGGTTCTCAACTACCAAGTACAACGACCTTCAGTCAGTAGTAGCACGGTGTGGCTACCATGCACAATGACCGACCAAAGTAGGCATATGTACTGCCTTTGACCAAAGAAATCCGCTGTGTGTGGTCAACGTTGACAACCCATAATATGGGTCACGGATTGTCAGAGGGGAAAACAATGGGATGGAAACACCAAGTATCACATAGCAAGCACAAGGGGCTTCAATACGTTGAGGCACGGTGTGGAGACCATGCACGATGACCAACCAAAGTAGGCATATGTCACTGACCATGACCAAGTTTGGTAAACTTTGACAACTCATAACACGAGTCACAAATGGTCAGGGTGGAAGATCATGGTTTGTGCATACTAGTTATTGACTAGCAAGTACAAATACCTTCAATATGTCGTGGCACAATGTGGCTTCAATGCACTGTGACCAACCAAAGTATGCATATGTCACTAACCATGACCAACTAATTTCACTTCATGTGGTCATCGCTGAAAACACATAACAGGAGTCACAAATGGTCAGAGGGGAAAACAATGGGTTGGGAACACTAGTTATTAACTAGCAAGTACAAACACGTTCAACAAGCAGTGGCACGGTATGGCTAGCGTGCACAGTGACAAACCAAAGGATGCATACGTCACTGACTACGACCGAATAAGTCCACTATGTGTGGTCAACATTGACAACTCATAACACGAGTCACAAATGGTCAGAGGGAGAGACAATGGTTTGGTAAGCCTATGTATTGGCTAGAAAGGACAAAGAACTTCAATACGTAGTGGCACGGTGTGGCTAATGTGCACACAAAACAATCAAACCAGGCATATGTCACTGATCATGACCAGAGAATTTCAATATGGGTGGTCAACGTTGACCAACCATAACACGAGTCACAAACGGTCAAGAGAGGAGACAATGCTATGAGAATATCGGTTCTCAACTACCAAGTAGAACGAACTTCGGTCAGTAGTAGCACGGTGTGGCTACCATGCACAATGACCAACCAAAGTAGGCATATGTACAGCCTTTGACCAAGGAAATCCGCTGTGTGTGGTCAACGTTGACAGCTCATAATACGAGTCAAAGATGGTCAGAGAGGGAAACAATGGTTTGGGAACATCAAGTATCACATAGCAAGCACAAGGGGCTTCAATACTTTGTGGCACGGTGTGGAGACCATGCAAGATGACCAACCAAAGTAGGCATATGTCACTGATCATGACCAAATAATGTCACTAAGTGTGGTAAACTTTGACAACTCACAACACGAGTCACAAATGGTCAGGGTGGAAGGTAATGGTTTGTGAATACTAGTTATCTACTAGCAAGTACAAATACCTTCAATATGTAGTGGCACAATGTGGCTTCAATGCACAGTGACCAGCCAATGTATGCATATGTCACTAACCATGACGAACAAATTTCAATTCATGTGGTCAACGTTGAAAACGCATAACACGAGTCACAAATGGTCAGAGGGGAAAACAATGGATTGGGAAGCCTATGTATCTGCTAGAAAGGACAAAGAACTTCAATACGTAGTGGCACGGTGTGGCTAATATGCACACCAAACAATCAAACTAGGCATATGTCACTAATCATGACCACAGAATTTCAATATGGGTGGTCAACGCTGACCAACCATAACACGAGTCACAAACGGTCAGGAGAGGAAACAATACTATGAGAATATCGGTTGTCAACTACCAAGTACAACGACCTTCAGTCAGTAGTAGCACGGTGTGGCTACCATGCACAATGACCGACTAAAGTAGGCATATGTACTGCCTTTGACCAAAGAAATCCCCTGTGTGTGGTCCACGTTGACAATGCATAATACGAGTCACAAATGGTCAGAGGGGGAAACAATGGTTTATGAATACCACGAATCACATAGCAAGCACAAGGGGCTTCAATACGTTGTGGCACGGTGTGGAGACCATGCACGATGACCAACCAAAGTAGGCATACGTCACTGACCATGACAAAACAATGTCACCAAGTGTGGTAAACTTTGACAACTCACAACACGAGTCACAAATGGTCAGGGTTGAAGGTAATGGTTTGTGAATACTAGTTATCTACTAGCAAGTACAAATACCTTCAATATGTAGTGGCAGACCGTGGCTTCAATGCACAGTGACCAACCAAAGTATGCATATGTCACTGACCATGACGAAAGAAGTTCACTTCATGTGGTCAACGTTGAAAACGCATAACACGAGTCACAAATGGTCAGAGGGGATAACAATGGGTTGGGAACACTAGTTATGAACTAGGAAGTACAAAGACCTCCAACAAGCAGTGGCACGGTATGGCTAGCGTGCACAGTGACCAACCAAAGGATGCATACGTCACTGACTACGACCGAATAAGTCCACTATGTGTGGTCAACATTGACAACTCATAACACGAGTCACAAATGGTCAGAGGGAGAGACAATGGTTTGGGAAGCCTATGTATTGACTAGAAAGGACAAAGAACTTTAATACGTAGTGGCACGGTGTGGCTAATATGCACACCAAACAACCAAACTAGGCATATGTCACTGATCATGACCAGAGAATTTCGATATGGGTGGTCAACGTTGACCAACCATAACACGAGTCACAAACGGTCAGGACAGGAAACAATGCTATGGGAATATTGGTTCTCAACTACCAGGTACAACGACCTTCAGTCAGTAGTAGCACGGTGTTGCTACCATGCACAATGACCGACCAACGTAGGCATATGTACTGCCTTTGACCAAAGAAATCCGCTGTGTGTGGTCAACGTTGACAACTCATAATACGAGTCACAAATGGTCAAAGGGGGAAACAATGGTTTGGGAACACCAAGTATCACATAGCAAGCACAAGGGGCTTCAATATGTTGTGGCACAGTGTGGAGACCATGCACGATGACCAACCAAAGTAGGCATATGTCACTGACCATGACCAAATAATGTCACTATGTATGGTAAACTTTGACAACTCACAACACGAGTCACAAATGGTCAAGGTGGAAGGTAATGGTTTGTGAATACTAGTTATCTACTAGCACGTACAAATACATTCAATATGTAGTGGCAAAATGTGGCTTCAAAGCACAGTGACCAACCAAAGTATGCATATGTCACTAACCATGACAAACAAATTTCACTTCATGTGGTCAACATTGAAAATGCATAACATGAGTCACAAATGGTCAGAGGGAGAGACAATGGTTTGGGAAGCCTATGTATTGATTAGAAAGGACAAAGAACTTCAATACGTAGTGGCACAGTGTGGCTAATATGCACACCAAACAATGAAACTAGGGATATGTCACTGATCATGACCAGAGAATTTCAATATGGGTGGTCAATGTTGACCAACCATAACACGAGTCACAAACGGTCAGGAGAGGAAACAATGCTATGAGAATATCGGTTCTCAACAACCAAGTACAACGACCTTCAGTCAGTAGTAGCACGGTGTGGCTACCATGCACAATGACCGACCAAAGTAGGCATATGTACTGCCTTTGACCAAAGAAATCCGCTGTGTGTGGTCCACGTTGACAACTCATAATACGAGTCACAAATGGTCAGAGGGGGAAACAATGGTTTGGGAACACCACGTATCACATAGCAAGCACAAGGGGCTTCAATACGTTGTGGCACGGTGTGGAGACCATGCACGATGACCAACCAAAGTAGGCATATGTCATTGACAATGACCAAATAATGTCAAAAAGTGTAGTAAACTTTGACAACTCACAACACGAGTCACAAATGGTCAGGGTGGAAGGTAATGGTTTGTGAATACTAGTTATCTACTAGCAAGTACAAATACATTCAATATGTAGTGGCACAATGTGGCTTCAATGCACACTGACCAACCAAAGTATGCATATGTCACTAACCATGACGAACAAATTTCACTTCATGTGGTCAACGTTGAAAACGCATAACACGAGTCACAAATGGTTAGAGGGAAACAACAATGGATTGGGAAGCCTATGTATTGGCTAGAAAGGATAAAGAACTTCAATACGTAGTGGCACGGTGTGGCTAATATGCACACCAAACAATCAAACTAAGCATTTGTCACTGATCATGACCACAGAATTTCAATATGGGTGGTCAACGTTGACCAACCATAACACGAGTCACAAACGGCCAGGACAGGAAACAATGCTATGAGAATATTGGTTCTCAACTACCAAGTACAACGACCTTCAGTTTGTAGTAGCACGTTGTGGCTACCACGTACAATGACCGACCAAAGTAGGCATATGTACTGCCTTTGACCAAAGAAATCCGCTGTGTGTGGTCAACGTTGACAACTCATAATACGAGTCACGAATGGTCAGAGGGGGAAACAATGGTTTGGGAACACCAAGTATCACATAGCAAGCACAAGGGGCTTCAATACGTTGTGGCACGGTGTGGAGACCATGCACGGTGACCAACCAAAGTAGGCATATGTCACTGACCATGACCAAATAATGTCACTAAGTGTGGTAAACTTTGACAACTCACAACACGAGTCACAAATGGTCAGGGTGGAAGGTAATGGTTTGTGAATACTAGTTATTGACTAGCAAGTAGAAATACCTTCAATATGTCGTGGCACAATGTGGCTTCAATGCACAGTGACCAACCAAAGTATGCATATGTCACT
>SZWC01010719.1:68010-81268 GCA_023375785.1 Penium margaritaceum | reverse complement strand
TGGCTGCCCTGGCGCGCATCCCACCTGGGGCGCGAGAGGCACATGCTCTCTCAATCCGCTCCACAGCACGCCCGGAGGACCCAGCCACCTTGCGCGAGGCACGAGCCTCTCCTGAGGCCGCACACTGGGACGCTGCCTGCGCCGATGAGCTCGCCGCTATCCGACAGCACCACGTGTATGACCTCGTCGACCTTCCTCCAGGCCGAAAGGCCATCGGTGCCAAGTGGGTCTTTCGGCACAAGTGGAAACGCGACGGGTCCTTGGACAAGTACAAGGCCCGCCTCAATTTAAAGGGGTTTGCCCAAGTCCCTGGGGTCGACTATGACCAGATCTTTGCCCCAGTTGGCCGGTTCTCCACCAGCCGAGCGCACTTCAGCCTAGTCGCCCAGTACGGGTGGGAGCTGCATCAGATGGATGTGAGCAACGCTTTTCTCCATGGTTCACTGGAGGGTGAGGAGCTTTACATGGTGCAGCCACCAGGCTTCGACGATGGCACCGGGAGAGTGTGGCGACTGCGTAAGGCCCTCTATGGCCTGAAGCAGTCGCCTCAGTGCTGGAACCAGGAGATCAGCAGCACGCTCCTTTGTGGTGGGCTCCAGCGCAGCACCGCGGACCCTGCACTGTTTGTCAGTCCGCGAGGCCATACCTTTGCTGCTGTTCTGGTGTACGTCGACGACCTCCTCATTGCGTTGCCAGACACGGCCGCCATCCAGCGTGTCAAGGACCTGCTACACGCCACCTACCAGATGAAGGATCTCGGGTCTGCCCGAGTCTTCCTGGGCATGGAGCTCGAGCATGATCGCTCTCAGGGCATCCTCCACGTCCATCAGGCTGCTTATGTGCAGACTCTGTCCACTCGCTTCGCCGAGGACCTCCCACTTGTGCCGAGCGCATCCTCACCCATGTCGCCCGATGGCCAGGTGAAGCTGAAGAGTCCTGACCCAGCAGTTGTGGGGGAGCCAGTTGACGTGACCACGTACCTGCGAGTCATCGGGTCACTGATGTTCCTGGCGACGACGACGCGTCCAGACATCACGTTCGCCGTCAACCTCCTAGCCCAGTTTTCTCAGGAGCCGCGTCACCTCCACCACAAGGCAGCGATCCGAGTACTGCGCTATGTCGTCTCGACTCCTCGGCGAGGTCTCATGTTCCGCCGTCAACCGTCTGTTATCGCAGTGGGCTACACCGACAGCGACTGGGCCGGCAGCCCGGACGGTAAGATTCGCACAGGCTGGATCTTTCTGATTGGCGGCACGGCTGTGTCCTGGCGTAGTGGCAAGCAGGGGTGCACTGCACGCAGCACCGCTGAGGCTGAGTATGTGGCTCTTGGATCAGGCGCGTGTGAGAGTGTGTGGTTGCGTTGTCTGCTGTCTGAGTTGCGCCAGTCTGTCCCATCCATCACGCTGCATTGTGACAATGAGAGTGCCATGGCCATCGCCGACAATGACGGCGTGCATCACACACGCACAAAGCACATCAACATCGAGTATCACTATGTGCGTTCATTGTTGCATGACGGCAGCATCAGCATCGTGTGGGTTGAGACAGCACGGCAGTTGGCTGACTTCCTGACCAAGGCACTGAAGCGCGACTCGTTCAAGAAGGCTGTAAGTTCGGTCGGCGTACGTCCTTGAGTGGCTCTCTCTTTGTCTCTGCCTACGTCTCTGCATGCCATGGGGGAGTCTGGATGTTGACCGTGTCCCTCTCCGCCCATGTGCACTATGCCTGTGAGTCATGGGGGAGTGTTGGTTTTTTCGCATCTCTCATTGTGCTCTGTTGTGTCCTCCCGGCTTGTGTACATCGGCGTGCAGATGACTGACGGCGAGACTCGACGCTGATGGAGTGTCGTCCGGTGGAGCCGACGCACGCTGAGGTCTTCTCGCAGTTCGCTGGAGCCTCCTCTCTCAGGCGACGCGCTCAGCTCCATCGGCAGGCCTCCTCGGCGGTCGTGCTGCCGGCGGTCATTGACTCCGCATTTGCTGCTTGCATGCGTCCAGCGCGTCCCATCGCGTCTGCATCGTCATGCACTGCCTAGGGTCCCAGTTGCATGTTGCATGGCCCTGTTTGGCAGCATAAACCGTTGTGGGCACTATCTGGGTTTAGGCTGCCATAANCCGGGTTTTGGGCTGTCGGCTGCCTGGCAGGCCTCACCGAGAAAACCTGCCAGCCTGAACTGAGCTATTTTCTGATTGGCTGTTGAACTGAGTAACAAGCTCTACAGAGCTGGGGGGGGCCTAGAACTTGGAGGGGTCTCCCATTGTTGTTCATTCTTCATTTCTAATCAGTCATTATCAGTTTTCAGCTGCTTTCTGGCGCTAACTCTGGCGCGAGCGTTTCTGAGTAACAAAATCCAGAGCTTCCAGACTTAGACTCTAGAGCAGCAGATTGAGGGGGCAGCTGACTTAAGCAACGAGCGTGGAAGCCCGCACGCTGCATCAACAACGCTGCTGCCCCAACCTGCTGCATAGTTTCTTTCTCATGCCACAACAAACCATTTCAAAACACATGGGTGTAGGGAGCGTAAATCACCCGGCGTCATGTGGAGAGGCAAGACCATTTGCATTAACACTACACTTCAAGACATTTCTACCAAGTGTCTTCATGAGAAAGTCAACTCATTGTGCATGTGTAGCCACCCAAGCAACCCGAACAATGACGGAAACAATACACTCACGAACAACGTTCTGATCAACATTGAAATGTTTTGTTCAGGAATGGTGAATTCAATCATTCTCAACAATTGCTTTTGTGCACTAATCATCACAACACAGCAAATGGGCATGCACAGTTGCTACAGCGAGAGACGTAACCAAACAGCCTCACACGTACAAGAAATAATAAGTTATGGCATGCATGCCCGTGCAAAAAAAATTCAAAAGCTCTGTGTGTGAGAGACAGACAGTGAAAGCCAAATCTGGCTAAGTCTGAAGCGTGTCTAAAAACAAGGATAGTTTACAAAGGAGCCCCTAGCGGGCTTATGTAAGGGCGACGGTAGCTAGCCGCGTCGGGCCCCCTCACCCCACGAAGCCCAAACGAGTCAGCGGGAAGAGCACACTGCATAGACCACGTGAACAACAAGGTTGGTCTCTTCGAGGCACCGGAATAGCTCTCCGAGTGCCCGGGTCTCGACTACCGAGAAAATACGAGCAGTGCTAGAAACACTCCGGACATCGCAAACGGCTTTCCAAACATCGGAAGCACTACTACAGCCATTTGGTCTCGTTGTCGCATCAGTGCAGTCCACCGGGTGTGCGGGTCTCAACCCACCGAGAAAAAGTCTCCTAGCTCTCAACAAGCCACCAGGCTGTCGGAACGCATCAAACGCATCTCATCGGCGCTGTCATAGGTGCTTGAGAAGTCTTGGGACACTCTGGAGACCCGTCGTGTCGTCACGCTCTCCCCTACCCAATACCACCAACGAGGGGTACATGGGTTATCCATCGGCGTTGCTCGTGACGTGTGGAAGCTACACAAACCAACACTCCCCATGGCTGACATGGCCGTCAACGCCAAAACAAGTGAGCCAAGGCACGGAACAACGGCGTATGCAAAAACAGAGTCTACACCAGTCAACCACACACACACACACACACACACACACACACATCTGTTGTCCATCCAAGCACAGAAGCTAGGTCCGATGTCCCTCTGGAGCAAAGTGAAGGTCACAAGGCCTCCTCACGACATTGGTACATTGTACCAAGTGTCCGGGTCTCGACAATGCGAGGAGTCATCCAAATCATACACAAGTCAAACAACAAGAGGGTCTCCTTGTGACACTGGCGGTACCAGTGCCAGGGTCTCAACCGCTACGAGCAATCCAACAGGTGTCCGTATGCCAGCTATAGCAACATCATCAACCAACACATAGGATCATAGGGGGATTTCCTCATAACATGGGTGCATTCCACCACATGACTGGGTCTCGACCACTATGAGCAATCCAGCTGGCATGCACATGCCACGCGTGGTGTGGCCACACACCAAGACACAAGATCAGATCGTCTCCTCGTGACAGTTGTACAACCCACCAAGTGTTTGGGTCTCGACCAACAAAGTGCTTCCATCCACATGCAATCACATGCAATTGTGCAGTCACGTAGCATGAGCCACCCGCCGACAGTTGTAGTATGATCATGGCAAAAAATGGGTCCCTCGCCATGAATCTCACATGATGTCGCGTCAGGTCGAGGTCCACACAACACTTCCCTTGGACAGATGAACCTAGCGTCAATGTCCTCAATGGAGATGCAGATACCGCAGCTGAAAAAGAACATATCTTGGGCGATAAAACATGTGGTCTCTCCATCACGCAGAGATAGCTCCCCCTGCCATGTACAATTTTGCTCCCATCCTCAAAGACAAAGTGGTGTCTCCAGCTACGGCTCATCACATCACTTTTAGTGTACCAATCCTCGTGTGACTGCCAAGGGTCCCAACTCACATTCTCTCCTCTCTCCGCTCTACCGCGATGCATTCGTGTACGCCGGAGGAAAGGGAATGGTTGAGCAACGCGTAAGCGTGAATGAAGTGGCAAAGCTGGCCTCCGAGGCGGGATAGAGCACCCTAAAGCTCAAGGGTGAACCATCACAAGAGGAGGGCTGGAACAACGGACCGGACCACCACACATGGACAAAGATGACGATGGAGCAGCTGAAGCGGGTGGATGAAGGTGTGTGATGGAAGCAAAAGTAGAAAGAGGAGTGATGATCGAGTCGACAGGAACGAGGATGGCGGAAATTGAAGGCATGCTCACCTCTCCTGTGGTAGTGTCTCAATTGGACGTCATACTTGGACCTGGTACTGGATACACCCAGAGGATGGGTGTGCGAGATCCTGATAGTGGAAAGCTCATGTCGATGATAGTGGTGCTCCCCTGCGCTGATTATCGCTCCCGTACTGACATCACCTCCCGTTACAACATCTCTACACGCTCTTGTAAGTCAACATAAGATGCCTCGGGCATGCGGAGGTGGCCCATGTCTGCCTCGCGTATGACCGACTCTGTCTCACTGGATGTTGCACTCGCAGACTACGTAACTTGCCAAAACAATTCCATCTCTATCTTTCTTGTTGGAGACGATGGAGCCGGTGTTGCTCCATCCTCCTTGGGGTCAACCAAACTCGCAATGTGCTGAGATGCTAGAGAATTCGATGCAACTAAAGGTGTTGCATCATGACCGCATCTCATGTCTGTCAAACGAGGAGGGATAAGTGGTCGCATGCCGAGAGAGAAGGAGAAGGTAGAGTCGTCAGAGTCTGTAGAGCATGTGGAAATGTCATCCGTGCAGGTACTGCCACTCTCATCGTCGATGTGATCAGTATAATCACCAACAGATGAACATGCGAGGGAAGAACAGAGTTGTTGCTGACGAGGCGACTCCATCCGCCTGGTCTGATCTGCTGCACTATCCTCAATTGTTGGCATAGAAGATACAACTATGTAGGATTCTGGCTTGACAACTGATCCAATGCCAGTAAAGGCAACTAGCACGCGCAACTGGTGCTCACGCATCATCTCATTGGGAAGCCCGCTCGTTGTCACCTGCTCGATGATGGAGTGCGGATCATCAACCGACTCCGTCATGTGTGTCGTTGCTCCTCCGTGTGTACAAGAACCCGTAGAATCTAGGAACATGGGTGACTCCTGATGTTGGAGTTGGTTCTGTGGTAGGGCCGATGACAAGGTCGAGTTTGATGTGTCTGCTATAGAACATATCCCTTTGATCTCCTGCAATAATATTGCTCTCAAGAACGCCTCCACATCTGAAAGACCAGCCGATCCACTCTGCTCCTGCACTGCGACGGCTACCGAGCTGGTGTGAAGCTGCTGCACCCACTTCTACGAAAGTCCGCAAGAGGCATCCCGGGTCATACGGGGCTCCTCTGCCACCACGGGGCTGCCATCAATGTTGCTCTCATGACAATGAACAATGCCACAACGTTGTTCACAACAAACAAAGTTGTAGTCACTGACAGGGAGAACGTATTTGCCCTAAGCATTAGACTGTGGTGAGGGGTGCAACCCGTGGGTAAACCCAAAAACTACCAAAATGTAAAGATTGCCAATTTTCACAAGTGTTTAATTTTTAGCCGTACAAAACAGTTTCAGCACTATGCACTTTGTTAACTTGCATTGTTCTGACATAAGAATTTCAACACTTGTATGCATCACATTTCCAAGGTTTCACCACTGATGCATTGTTGGCATTAGCATTAGCATTTTCAGTACATGTGCATTGTAAGCACTGGCATTTTCAGCACACATGCATTGTTAGCACTGGAATTTTCAGCACACATGCATTGTTAGCACTGGCATTTTCAGCACACATGCATCGTTAGCACTAGTGTTTTCAGCACACATGCATGGGAGCAATTTCAGCAATTCCACTAAGACAACATGATGCAATGCGGAGGAGAGATGGCATCTGAAAACATTCGCACCACAAACACAGCACATGGAGTGGCACCAACTACTTTCTGACACGTCCACGCTTAGCCTGTTCGTCTGCTGCACTGCCACGCTTGGTGCCTGATGCACGGGTGGTTGCCATGACACCACCATCTTCAGCATGGGATACGGTGCCAGCTGCCACTTCACTGTCACTTGCAGCAGGACTTTCAGAAACCTGTGCACTGGTAGATGCAACTGCACTGCCTTCTGCAGCTCCTGGAGCTCCTATACTTGCTGTTGGAGCTCCTACACCTGCTACCGGAGCTCCTGCACCTGTTGTTGGATCCCCTGCACCTCCTGTTGCACTTGTTCCACCTACTGCTGGAGCTCTTGCACCTGTTACTGGAGCTCCTACACCTGCTCTTGGAGTTGCAGTAGACGGTGCTGGAGTTTCTATAGCTGTTTCTGGGGTTCCTATGGCTCCTGCTGCTGGTGTTGCATCGGCAGCTGCTGCCTTTGCTGACCTGGTCAGGCAGCTCGAGCCCCCTGAGGCTGAACTTGTTTCCTCTCGCATGCGCACTAGCCGAGCATGTGGCAACATGGGGCTGACCACCAAGACACGCACATTTGCCGTCACTTCCATTACATCATCGTCTGCCCCCACTACATCAACCTTATCCCCCGCATCCTCCCCTTCATCACTGCTACTTCCTTCATCATCATCATCAGTCTGTAGTAGCTCTACGCCCCCCCCCCCGCCACCTCCACAATCTCACCGTCATCCTCTCTCAGCTCTCCATCATCAGCTTCACTTCCCGTGTCTGCCGCTGCTGCTGCTGCTGCTGCCATGAGTTCTGATGCTGCTCAGCTGTAACTTTTGCCATAGTGCTTGCAAAGGCAAACATTGCACCGCACCAGCAACTCCAGTGTACTCACCAGCAAGCGATTCCTATGCGCATTGTGAATGAGTTCATGCATGGAGAAAACACGCTCACATTCTGAGGAAGAGCAAGGTTGAGAAAGTACCTTCAAAGCCAGGTCACGCAGGAAAGGCATGAAGTGCATGTGATTCACATGCCACTGGATTCATGCTCCTGCACTGGACCTTGGCGACAGCAGCAACTGCCTTTGCATTCTTCAAAGCTGTCACGTTTGGCACTGCATTCACCATCACTTGACCCCTCCTAAAGGCATCTATCTCCTTCAGCAAGGTGTCCTGCTTCTCAGCAGGAACAAGGGCTTCCACATCCGCCTGCCATGCCTGCATGGTTGCAGAGTCCAGTGACAAGTCGTTGCCAAAATGCTCTGGATGCATGCGCCTGGTAGCAGCATAAAGTGGGCATGCCATGTCCTTTGACCAGCGAGCATTGAGCCTGGTCAAAGCAAACTGCACGTGCACCTTTGCAACCCTTGCTGGCTTCCTCCCTTTCTTCTCACGAAGCACCTTGAGCTCCTTGGAACAGTCCAGCAAACCCTCGTAGATCTCACCTGCGGTTCCGCCTCGCCTGTCAGCAACCCGAAAAGCTCTCACCAAGGGCTCTAGCAGATCACGGAGCTGGCGCACCTGGAGCCAGAATACCCGCCGGTGGATCAGGCGGTGAGCCTCCTTCTTCCTGGCTTTGAACCCGGCATCTCTCCTATAGCCCATCTGCATCCACAAGTCTCCCTCCACCAGCGCTTCCAAATTCTCCTTTTGGTCCATTAGCCTGTCCACCATGAGAAACACTGATGCAAACCTGGTGTCACACTGTGGCACAAGCATTTTCCCCCACTGAGCTCACGCAGTCACGAGCGCCGCAAATCGTTGCCACGCACAAATGAGACCACCTTGTCACACCTGGAAATGACCGAGGCTCCCCAATCACTCTTGGCAATGTCCTTCATAACCAGGTCAATGTTGTGGGCTCAACACCCTTAGAAAAAGAGATGTGGGTACTTCTCCTTGAGGTCACTAAACGCCTTCTTTGTCGATGTGTTGTCGCAAATCACCGACACGACTTTCTCAACCCCTACCGCCTCAATAGCAGCCTCAATCATGGATGCAGTATGGTCTACATCACGACTGCGGCCACTTGCATTCCTAGAGAAGAGGTGGAGTGAACCCTGTGTGTTGCATGCCATGGCATTGTAAATGGGCCTGACCTGACAGTCGGCCCACTCGTCCACCGCCACAGACGTGCCGTAGATGTCCCACGCCTGCTTCATTGGAGCATCCAGCTCCTCCAGCTCCTTGTCCAGCTTTGGGAGTAGCTCGCCAGCAACGGTGTTGCGACTTGGAAGCTTAAAGTTAAATGAGCCCCTAGCGGGCTTATGTAGGGGTGCCGGCAGCTAGCCGCACCGGGCCCCGTCACTCCTGCTGAACCCAAACGAGTCAGCAAGGGGAACGCACTACATACACCACGAGAGAAACAAAGGTGGTCTCCTTGAGGCACCGGAAAAGCTCTCCAAGTGCCCGGGTCTCGACCATCGAGAAAAAAGAAGCAGTACTAGAAACACTCGAAATCAGTGTCCACACATCACAAGCGGCTTTCCGAACATCGGAAGCACTACTATAGCCATCGGGTCTCCTTATCGCACCGCTAAAGTCCACCGGGTGCGCGGGTCTCAACCCACCAAGAAAACTCTCCTAGCTCCCGACAAGCCAACAGGGCTGCAGGAACACATCGACCGCATCTCACCGGTGCTCTCCTAGATGCTACAGAAGTCTCGGGACACTCCGAAGGCCCGTTGTGACGCCACGCCCTCCTCTATCATATACCACCAACATGGGTATTTGGGTAATCCATCGGCGTCGGCCGTGACGGGTGGAGGCCACACAAACCAACACTCCCCTGGCTGACATGGCCGTCAATGCGAGAAAAAGTGAGCCAAGGCACGAAACAAAAGCGTATGACAAGCCACACTATGCACGAGTGAACTCACACACATACACATCTGCTAGCCATCTAAGATCTCCCTAGACACTGTCACATCCTACCAAGTGTCTGGGTCTCGACCATGAGAGGAGTGATGCACACACGCAGAAACCAGTGTAGTGCATATCATACACATGTCATATGACAAGAGGGTCTCTTCATGACACTGGCGGTACTAGTGCCTGGGTCTCAACCGCTACGAGCAATCCAACAGGTGTCCATATGTTGACCACAATAGCATGATCAACCAACACACAAGATCATGGGGGGATCTCCTTGTAACACTGGTGCAACTCACCACGTGTCCGAGTCTCCACCACTATGAGCGACCCAACTTGCATGCACATGCCACACGCAGTATAGCCACACACCAAGACACATGATCGCATGGTCTCCTCGTGACACTGGTACAACCCACCAAGTGTCTGGGTCTTGGTCAATAGAGTGTTACCATCCACATGTAGCTGTGCATGAACGTAGCATGAGCCACACACCGGCTGCTCTAGTATGCTCATAACAGAGCATGGACCCCTCGCCATGCATCTCCCATGACATCACGTCAGGTCGAGGTCCACACAACACTCCCCCTGGGCAGATGAACCTGGCGGCAATATCCTTGATGGAGACGCTGATCTCATAGCTTAACAAATCCTGGGCGATAAATCATGTGGTCTCCCATCACACAAAGATAGCTCCCCCTGTCACACACAAGTCTGCTCCCACCCTCAAAGACGAAGTGGTGTCTCCGGCTACAACTCCTCACGTGGCCCCTACACCACCTGGAGTGTTCTAGCCCTCATGTGACTGCCAAGGGTCCCAACTCATAGTATCTCCTCTCTCTGCTCTGCCGTAATGCATCTGTGTACGCCAAAGGAAAGGGAATGGGTGAGCAACACGCAGGCGTGGATGAAGTGGCAAAGCTGGCCTCCGAGACGGGATAGAGCATCCTGAAGCACAAGGGTGTACCACCACTAGAGGAGGGCTAGAATGATAAACCGGACCACCATACATGGACGAAGATGACAATGGAGCACCTGAAGTGGGAGATGAAGGTGCGTGATGGCAGCAGCAGAAGAAAGAGGATCGATGATGGAGTTGACAAGAACAAGGATGGTAGAAACTAAAGGCATGATCACCTATCCTATGGTAGTGTCTCCATTGGATGTCATACTCCGAGCTGGTACAGAATCCTCCCTAAGTATGGGTATGCGAGATCATGGTAGTGGAAAGCTCGTGTTGATAGTACTAGTTCTCCCTCCTCTGACAGTCGCTCACGCAACAGCATCACTACACGCTCTCGTAGGTCAGTGTAATCTGCCTTGGACATGTGGAGATGGCCCATGTTTCCCTCGCGCAGGATCAACTCTGTCTCACTCGATACTAAATACGCAGACTGTAGATATCGCAAGTACAGCTCCGTCTGCGTCTCTTCTGCTAAAGACAATGGAGCCAGTGTTGATCCATCCTCCTGCTCAGATGTGGGACAATTGGACACAGCTGTAGGTGTGGCATCCCTACCGCGGCTCATGTCTTTGAGACAAGGAGGGATGAGCGGTCGCGTACCAAGAGAGAAGGAGAAGGTACAGTCGTCAGAGTCCGCGAAGCATGTGGAAATGTCGTCTATGTAGGTACTGCCACTTTCAACCTCGGTGTGATCAGTAGGGTCACCAAGAGATGAACACGCCAGGTCGCAACTAAGCTCTTGCTGACGAGTCGACTCCATCTTCATGGTCGAATCTCCTCCAATGTCCTCGACTGCCAGCCTAGTGGACACAGCTGTGCAGGAATCCGACTCGACAATGCCCGTCAAGGTGACCAGCAAGCACAGCTGGCACTCATGCATCATCTCATCAGGATCACTGGTTACTGTCACCCGCTCGATAATGGAGTGAGGACCACCATCTGACTCCGTCATGTGTATCGTTGCTCTGTCGTCTGTGCGGGAACCCGTAGACTCTGGGAACATGGGCGACTCCTGACGCTGAAGTTGGTCCTCAGGTGACGCCAATGACCTGCTCTGTCTGCTTCAGCACATGTCCCAGTAATATCTCTCAGAGCTGTTGCTCTTAAGAATGCCTCAACCTCGAAAAGACCAGCCGTCCAACTCTGCTCATGCACTACAACCGCAGCCGGGCTGGTGTGAGCCTCGTGCACCAACGCCCCCGAAAGCTCGTAAGGGACATCCCGGTCCGCACGGGACTCTTGTGCCACCGTCGGGCCGCAACCTGTCAGAGTCGCGAGTGGCACAGCCCACGCACACGGGACGTGCACTCCTCCTGATGCAACCTACTGCTGTAAAACGTCTGGCTCCTGCCCTAGCGTGGATATCGACCTCGATGACATGCATGTCTCATGCACCACAACCTTTGCCAGACTGGTGTGAGCGAGCTGCACACACTCCTCCAAAACTCCAGTAGACGCATCCTGATCAATATGGGACTCCTGTGCCACCATCGGGACGCCACTGGTCGGATCCGCGAGTGGCACCGCATAGGGACGCCGGGCTTGTGCTCCTCCAAATGTAACGAGCTACTACGGAATATCTAGATCCAGCTCGAACGTGGAAGTCCAGCTAGATGACACGTGAGTCTCCACCATGAATGCCATTTCGGGATCAGACTCTACGTCACCATATCATCCGAATCTACCTACGCTGAAGCTTGGGCACCACAGCACGGGGCGAGCACAAATCCTGTCGCTACAGTTGTAGCATGCAATGCGCGGTGACCACACTCTCCCTGTACATGTATAGCAATGGAAGCCAAGGAGGTGCATGATGTATGAAGACCGGCACAAGTACGGTGTGCGGAGTGCCAACATTGACGTCATGGGGACACACGACTCGAACGAACACATGAAAACATGTCATCTTGAGGTGGCGTCGTGTTAGCAGGGGAGTGGAGGATCAAGAAGATGGTGGGAGTGTGGGACTGGCCGGCAGGTGGAGCTAAAGGGACACCATCGGATGAGAAATGAGGAGAGGATGAAGGAGATGAGATCAAGGAGGCCATCGACAAACTAGTAGCAGGAGCACACTCCGTGACGACGAGGTCACAAAGCCGCTGCACCATCTGTCGCATGCCATGGATCTCGACGGATATGGTCACCAGAGGTCTAGCTAGGAGATCGACGAACGCTCGCAGATCCGTATGCTATGGAGGACGCATACTCGGACGAGGCTAAAGCCAAGGTGGATGCCAGCTGCGAGGGCACGTCGAGCAACAACGCCAACTATGACATCCATCACCACAGTAGTAGCAGGCAAATGCGTAGGGCGCTTGCTCAGATGTCTACACACTCATCTTGTGCGCCGGACGATGGATAGGTGCCAAGAGCACCTACTCCCGGTGGAAAACACCAAGCCACGGTAGAGGATTACATTGGGAGACACTGTCACCCCTGTAGGCCGCGGCGTCGGGGTCAGCAAGTGTAATCAGACGGGACGAGCTGCACAACCACAGCACGCCCGGAGAAGGGAGTCTGACCAACTGCTACTACTAGTGCTGCTATCACTAAAGGAGCAAAACCTGCTCCAATAATAGAAGCTATGGCGGCTGCAAGTGCGGCTACTGCTCCAAGCGATACAAGACCAAGCCCTCGCAGATGGAAAAACCTGAGTACGTCATTGATCCTACGGATTGAAGTGTGGGCACCAATCCACCGACCCCGGAGAGACGCCGATCCACAACGCGTCTCAGAAAAGAAGTTGCCACGGACAACAATCCGCTGTCGGCTGGGAAGACGAGACTGCAGACGCAGCTGCAACTACCCCACACTATGTAGTCATTGAAATCTGTCCTCCACTACCATTGCTGCTACAACAGTTGCTACTATTGCGGCGGTAGTAGATGTACGATTTTGTTTTCCTCTGTGTTTTTTTTCTCTTGGCCTCACCCCCTTTTTTTCTTCCTTTCCCCTCTTCTTGCCCTCAGCCCTCCCCCCCCCCCCC
>SZWC01010719.1:56635-67927 GCA_023375785.1 Penium margaritaceum | reverse complement strand
GCCCCCCCCCCCCCCCCCCCCCCCCTTTTTTGCCTCAACTCCCTTTTTTTCTTCTCGTCCCACCTATTCTCCATTGCCCCTTATTTGGGGCCATAGAGAAAATAGAGGAGGGAGGGGGTGTCCGGCTGGCCCTCCCTCCCGCGCACGCTTGCTCGCTCGCTCGCTTGTGCAAGCGAGCAAGGTGGGAGGGTGGAGTAAACAGAAGGGGGGGTTCAGCCCCTCTTTCGCCGTCGACCCCCTCCGTCGGTCGGCCGATGGGGCCGGCGGGGCCGGGGGGACTCACAGGCCCCTTTGAGGGGCCCCTCGAGAAGAGGGGGCTCGACAAGGCCAATAGGCCCCCTCCGAGGGTGCCCCTCCGTGGGGGCTCAAGGAAGTCCTTCCGAGGGGGACCCTCACAGAAGGGCTGTGAGACCCTTCGGCAATAGTAGCTGCGATAGCCAGTGCAACTGCTGCGGTTACTATTGCTACTACTGCATCCGCTATTGCTACTCCTATTGCTACACTACGCAATAGTTGTTGCTATTGCTTGCTACTGCCACCGCTCGTGATTGCTACTACTGCTGCTGCTTGCTACTGCCGCCTCTACTATGTAGTTATAGGCATTGCTGCTCCTCCCGCTACTACTGTTGTTGTGCGCTACTACTGCTTTCATTGCTGTTGTTTCCACCATTGCTCCACGTTGTTGCTACTACCGCCACTACTACAGCTAGTACTGTTACTATGCGCTATTACTATTATCTCTGTTGATGCTACTGTCGTTGTTGCTGCTGTTGTGCGGCACAGCAGCTGCCGCTACTACTACTGATGCCGAAGGCACAACTACCACGAATGCTACCACCCCCCGCTGCTGCTACTACTGCCGTTACTGTTGCTACAACTACTGCTCCTGCTATTGTTGTGAGGGATTGCTCTACCGCTACTGCTCCTGTTGCACGACACCGCAGATACCGCCAATGCGTCTGCTGCTATTACTGCTACTATTACCGCAGCTGCTAATGCTGCTGTGCGCTGCTCACCACCCCTCTGGCATTCATGTGCACTTGCTTCGCGCTCCCTCACGCTGCTACCGCCATGGCACCATGTGGTGCGTTCTCTCTGCGTTTCACCCACTATTGCTACTTCTATTGCTCCTGCAGCTCACACGCCACCCTCTGCTCTGATAACAAGTTGGAAATTAATTACGGCATGCACGCCCATGGAAAAAACAAACATGAGCTCTGTGTGTGAGTGCATTGCAAAATGGCAACAATTTGGCTACGTCTTGAATGCATGATATGAAAGAATAAGGAGAGAGTGAAAATGAGTCCCTATCGGGCTTATGTAGGGGCACCGGCATCTAGCCGCACCAGGCCCCATCAACGCCGTTGAACCCAAATGAGTCAGCAGGGAGAACGAACTACATACACCACGAGAGAAGAAAAGGTGGTCCCCTCGCGGCGCCGGAAAAGCTCTCCAAGTGTCAGCTGGAAGCAGTTCTAAAGCGGAGGTTGAGGCAGCTGCGTTGTTGATGTAGTGTGCGAGCTTCCACGCGCGTTGCTTAATCTACTGCCCCCTCACTATGTCGCTCTAGAGTCTAAGTTTGAGTGCACTAGGTTTGTTACTCAGAGACGTGCCAGTGTTACCGCCAGAAAGCAGCTAAGAACTGGAATTGACTGATTAAGAGACAAGAACGAGCAACAATGGGAGACCCCTCCAAATTCTAGCTCCCCCTAGTTCTAAAGAGCTTGTTACTCAGTTTCTAAGCCAATCAGAAAACAGACCTATTTTCTGGCAGGCAGGGTTTTCTCAATGAGCCCTGCAAGACGGCGGACAACCCAAAACCCGGACGCCGTCCGTTTTGCCTGAAAGCTGGACCACACCATAAAACGCACGCTACAAACGCAGTCGTGCGGTCAGAATCGGCTAGAAAAAGAGTTGTGGCTATCCAAACCCAGGCAGTGTCTACGCTAATCCCTAGTGCCAACAGTGCCCAAAAATCATGCAACTTGAACCCTAGGCATAGCATGGCATTGTGAATGCAGCAGTGCAGTCAGACATGGCGTCAAATGCGTGTAGACAGCATATGTGGCGACAGTGACTGCCGGTGGTACGACTACCGGGGAGGTCTGCCGATGGAGCTGAGCACGTTGGTGGGAGGAGGCTCCAACAAACTACGTGTAGGCCTCAGTGTTTGTCGGCTCCACCGGACGACACTCCAACAGCGTCGCGTCTCGCCATCAGTCATCTGCACGCCTATGTACACAAGCCGGGAGGACACCACAGAGTACAAGTGAAAGATGCATGAAAAACCAACACTCTCCCATGATTCACAGGCGTAGTGCACATGGACAAGCAGAGAGCACAGAGACCAAGAAGACAGGGAGATAAAGAACCTCACGGACGCACACTGACTGCACTCACACCCATCTTGAACAATTCATGCTATAGTGCCGTGGTCAAAAAGTCAGCCAGCTGCCGTGCTGTGTCAACCCACACAATGTTGATGCTACCGTCATGCAATAACAAGCAGACATAGTGATACTCGGCATTGATGTGCTTTGTGCAAGTGTGATGCACGCCGTCATTGTCAGAAATGGCCATGGAACTTTATTTGTCACAATGCAATGTGATGGAAGGGACTCATTGACGCAACTTGGATAACAGGCGGCGTAGCCACACGATCTCATAAGCACCAGAACCAAGGGCCACAAACTCAGCCTCAACACAGTTGTGCGCAATGTAGTCTTGCTTTTTGCTGCGCCAAGATACAACCGTTCCGCCAACAAGGACGATCCAGCCAGTACGACTCTTACCGAACGTAATTCCCTCCCAGTCACTGTCGGTGTATCTTGTCACCACAACGGATGGCTGTCGACGGAACATGAGGCCTCACCGTGGAGTAGAGACAACATAGTGCAGTACTCGAATTGCAACCTCAAAGTAGAGGTGACGTGGCTCCTCACAGAACTGTGCCAGGAGGTTAACGGCAAACGCAGTGTTTGGACACGTCGTCATCGCAAGGAACATCAATGACCCGATGATGCGCAAATACGTGGTCACATCCACTTGCTCCCCCACCATGGTTGGATCAGAGCTCTTCAACATCATCTGACCATCGGATGACATGGGTGAGATTGCTCTCAGCACAAGGGATAGGTCCTCAGCAAAGCGCCCAGACAAGGTCTGGACGTGAGCGGCCTGATGCACATATAGGATGCCCACAGAATGATCATGCTCCAAGCTCCATGCCCAAAAAAACTTGTGTTGGCCCAAGGTCCTTCATCTGGTAGGTAGCATGCAGTAGGTCCTTGACCCGCTAGATGGCTACTGCATCCGGCGATGTGATGAGCAGGTCGTCGACATAGACCAGGACAGAGACAAGGGTGTGACCTTGTGGTCTGATGAATAGCGCGGGGTTGGCATAGCTGCAAAGGAGGCCACCGTTGAGAAACGTACAACTGATCTCCTGGATCTAGTAGCACAGTGACTGCTTCAAGCCATAGAGGACCTTTCGCAGCTTCCAGACCTTGCCGGAGCAATTGTCGAAGCCTGGAGGGTGTACCATGTAGAGCTCTTCGCCCTCCAGTGCGCCATGGAGAATGGCGTTGCTCACATCCATCCGATGCAGTTCCCACCCGTGCTTGGCAACGAGGCTAAACAACGCTCGGCCGGTGAACAACCCTCAACCGATTGGGGCAAAGATCTGGTCATAGTCCATCCTAGGGACCTAAGACAATCCGTTGGCTGTGATACGAGCCTTGTACTTGTCTAGGGACCCGTCTGGCTTCCACTTTCGCTGGAGAACCCACTTGGCGCCGATGGCCTTACGGCCCGGGGGGAGGTCGACGAGCTCATAGATGTGATGTTCCCGAATGGCTGCAAGCTTGTTGGCGCATGCAGCCTCCTAGTGAGCAGCCTCGGGAGATGCCCGAGCCTCACGCAGGGTGGTTGGGTCCTCTGGTCGCTCCATGGGATGGATGGTAAGGACGTTCGTGTCCCAAGCCCCTAGTGGCGTCCGCGTGAGTGTGGCCGCAACGCCATACCGGTGCTCCTAATGGAGCAAGGCATAGCCCAAAGCTGACCCTGGATGTATGTCAGGGATGACTGATAGTGTGGCCAGGCCAAGTACCTTGGTGTCGGGGTCCCCACTCACGACTGTGGAAGTGGGTTTGACATGAGGTCACGAGACTCGTGGGATGACAAGGGGTCATGGCGCGAGAGGATGTAAGGAGGCGGCCTGAGTGCTCGCTGTCTGCCAGGGTCTAAGGCTCTCACCTGGACCTTGCGTGAAGCGCGCCGATACGGACAGGGCAGCTAGCCCTGAGGGGCTGGCGGACACGGACGGGGCATCCGGCCCTGAGGGGCTGGCAGTCATGGACGGGGCAGTCGGGCCTGAGGGGCTTGCGGACATGTACATAGGTGCCGGTCCTGATGGGCTGGTGGACACAGACGAGACAACCAGCCCTGAGGAGCTAACGAACACGGACTAGGCAGCAGGCCCAGAGGGGTTGGCGGGCATGAGGGGTTGTCGGACATAGATGGAACAGCCGGCCCTGAGGGGCTGGCGGACACGGACGGGGCAGCCGGTTGTCGGACACAGTTGGGGCAGCCGGCCCTGAGGAGCTAGTGGACACTGATGGGGTAGCCGGCTTTGAGGGTATGTTGGACACAAATGGGGCAGTTGGCCCTGAGGGACTGGCCGACACAGAAGGGGCAGCCGATGCAGACGGACCCGCGGGCGCAAACGATGGGATGCCCGGACACGGCTGGACGTAGGACGAACCCACCACTCCCCCACGTGACGGGAGGAACATCGACATGCTGGAGAGAACGAGGTCACAGAGAAACAAGTCCTCAAAGAAGAGGCCGTCCCGGGACTAAACAATACAGTATCGGGTAGGATCCCAGAAGATCCATGCCTTTGCCTGACGCGAGACGCCAAGAAAGGTGCAGGGACAGTTGCGAGGCTTGAGCTTGCCACGTTGATGTGGGACAAGCAACCCCACGATGGCTACGCAACCCCACGATGGCTACGCAACCCCAGACGAAGGCTGGACGGGGGTCGGCTTGCTCTCCACACCAGTGCTGGTATGGTGTGGACTGACGGGGAATGGGTTCGTGGGGAATCCGGTTCCAGACCCACGTCATGTAGGTCATGGCCTTGAAGTAGAAGCCGCTAGAGATACCGGATTTTACCCGCATGGTGCGGATGTCGTCGGCCATGGTGCAACTCCATCGCTCAAAGACGTTCTGGGCTGGCGTGTACGGCGGCAACGTCTCATCACGGACACCACGGGAGGCGAGGAAGAGTGTGGTCTCCCCCAAGAACTCACCCCCGTGATCAAAACGGAAGCGTCAGAGGCGGTGACCACACTCGCACTCAGCACAAACAAGCCAATCCTAAATGCCAAGAGTAGCTTCGATCTTTTGCTAAAGGCACAAGACCCAACGATAGCGAGAGTAGTCGTCCGTGAGTGTCAGGACATAACGACCGTGCTCGTCGACTGACTCTATCGGGAGGGGACCCATGACGTCAGAGTGAACCAAGTTGAGCGGGGCGGTCACTGGAGAAGTAGAGAGCGGGTAGGTGGACCGGTGCATGTTTCCCTGAGCGCAATCAAAGCACTCGGTGGGACACGGCAGAGGCAAAGAGGCCGGGTCAAGGCCCGTGGCTGGCTGCGTGAGAAGCATGATGTCAACAGCAGCAGAGTGGACGTGACAGAGGCGGCGATGCAAGAGACGTCTGTGCTGCACAGACAATGTGCTACTAATAAACATGTGGCCAGTGTCGGCCGATGAGGAGGGGAAAGAAGTGGAAGCGGACAGGTGTGGTACGTGCCACAAGTTGTAACTGGCAGTGGCATGCAAAATGACATGACCAAACAGATACAACGACACAGTGTCCACACCACGCGAACGCAGAACGTCCATGCCCATGTGATCAAAGGAGGTGACAGACAAGAGGCTGAGCTCAAGGCTAAGGATGAAGAGGACATAATTCACGACAACATCGCCAGCATGACCACAAAAACGAACAATGCCGACACCACGAACGGGTAACACCTAACCAGAACCCGTCCCAACCCGGGTGACATCGGTGACCGGACCAAGGACACTGAAGGCATCGCGCGAGGCCGTCATGTGATGCGTGACCCTGGAGTCCATGATCGAGGTCTGTGACAAATCATTGACCGGTGTGGCCAGGTCGCTAACTGTCACATGGCAATGGGTGAGCGACGCTGACGCGGTGGACGGAGGTGCAAACCGGGACTACCAATCATCTAGCCAGGCAACGTTATCATGAAGAGGAGTAGGTGGGAAAGGCACAGCAGAGGATGGTGTAGATGAAGATTGAAGGCACAATCCCAGCACAGACTCTATCATGCAGGGTAGGGAGGGACTAGCCACTGCGCAACTCGCACTTTTCCAGGGAGGAAGGCGAGGAAGGCCAAGATGGAGTGCGATGAACTGCTCCAGCTGACGCTCGTGGGTGGATGGTCTGACGCAACGGCCTGACTGCGGTGTAACGTTGCCAGAGTCCAAGAAGCAGGAAGGCACCGGTGACAAAGGAGCAGGCACGAATGTCTACGGAAGATACTGCGATGGAGTTGTTGTGAGTGGCACGGATGCAGCAAGAGCACCGACTGCCACGGCAATGGTGGCGAGGCGACGCCCGCGCTGGCGGCGCATGGTAGCGATGGCGCGAGCCTCGTCAGTCGGAAGTGGACACGTGTGCCACCCATGTCCTGACTGGCCACAGTTGTGGCAGACAAGGCTGGCACTGCCGGATCCCCTAAACTGCTGCTGAGGGCCCTTGCCCTTCTGGGCCCTGCGCTTCTTCTTGCCAGACGAGGTGGCACCGGAAGACGCTGCTACTACTGGTACGGCAACAGTCACGGAGGCACAGGAGAGGCGAGGGACTCTATGCAATGGATGTGTGACTCCTGACGAGCCTCCTCCATGCGGAGGAAGAGCTCGTATGCCTAGGGCATGAGGGTACCCTGGGCAGCCATCGCGGCGAGGACGTCCTGGGAGTAGTGGACGAAGACGTCAGAGAAGGGGTCAGTGGCATTGCGCTTGATGATCAGGAGAGCATAGAGGGGGTGGCGTAGCGTCTCCGAGGCGGTGAAGGATGTCCTCTACATGCTGCCAATAGGAGGTGAACGTCTCGGTCTCCCCCATGCGGAGGGAGTTGATCTCCCGGATCCGGCGCCTAGTCTCGGCATCACTAGATAGGCGATGAGGGCGCGTGAGTACGTGCCATGCCGCAGGCGGGTCAGGGAGTGTGCCAGTGGTGAGGTCGCCGAGGAAGGGCTCAAGGGTGAGACGTATAACGGGAGGGGCCACAGGGACGAGTTTACGCACGGCGCGACCAGTGTCATATACCTGGTTGGTCTGGGTGGAGTCGAAGTGCAGGACATAATAGGGCCAAAAGCTCTCGCCCTATGCCCAGATCCGGAAGTTGAGCTCCCGGGTCCGGAACTGATCGCGAGCCTGAAGCAGTTGCGGTGGGGTTTCCAAGTCCTTTGGCCCATGGCCGACACCTAGAGTGGGGCCTAGGACTGATATCACTGTCTACTGTTGGCGTTGGGTGTTTTGTTGTGCAAGGTACTGTGTGGCATAGGATGTCGTAGGGCTCGCGTACTCGTGTGGAACAAAAGGTACTTGCTGATGTTGTTACTGCTACTATGGCGGCTGTTGCTGCTGCTACGGTGGCAGCCGCTAATGTTGCTACTGCTGCGGCTGCTGTTGCGGTAGCAGTGTCAGTAGCTACATTGCCACTAGCTACTGTGTCAGTGTTGCAAGCTACTAGAGCAAAGAGACGAGCGGATCTGTCCAAACAGTATGACCTACGATAGAGCCTGCGTGATGTTGGTGTTGTTACTGCTACTGCTCTTGCTATTGTGGGTGCTGCTATTGCTGGTGCTGCTGTTGTGGCTGTTGTTGCTGCTGTTACTACTACTATTGCTACTACTACTGCTGCTACTGCTACGAAAGTTGCTATTGTTGCTGATGCTACTGCTGCTACTATCGCGGTTGCTTCTGCTACTATTGTTGTTGCTGCTACTGCTATTGCTCCTATTGTTGTTGCAACGATAGCAACTGCTACTACTGCTGTTGCTACAACTACTACAATTGCTACGGGAAGGGGAGCCCTCCAACAAAGGAGGATCCCTCTTTGTTCTCTGCCATGGTATCCTTTGTTTCCATCCTTGTTCCCTTCTTTTTGTGCTACTAATGTCAGCAGTGATGTCAGTAGTGACGTCAACAGCTCTTGGTGCGTTATCTACAAGATTGCTGCTGTAGAATTTTTTGTTTTTGTTTTTTTGTTGCTTACGCGAGCAGTGACGTGAACCGTGACGTTAGCTGAGGATGGCTGACGACAGCAGTAACTGTTGTTGGAGCCGCTACTGAGGCTGGTGCTGTAGTAGCTGCTGCTGTTGTTGCTGTTGGTGCTGGTCTACTGCTACAACTGCTGCTATAGCTACTAATGTTGCAGTGGCAGCTCTTGTTGCAGTAGCAGCTGCTACTGCTACAGGTGCTACTACTGTTACTGTTGCAGCTGTTGTTGTAGCAGTTGCTTTTGCTGCTTTTGTAGCAACTGCTCCTGCTGCTGTTGTTACTGCCGCTGAGCTGCTACGTGCTGCAACGGCTACTGTGGTTGATGTAGCAATTGTGATGGTTTCTGCAACTGCTATAGGCCCACCTGCAAGGTGGGGGTTTTTACTTTTTTCTTTACTTCTTCGTTTGTCATTGCGAGATGCGAGCTCGCTGCTCGCTCCGAGCCGCGAGCTGTGAGCAACAAGCTGGTTGCTTGCTGCTCGTTGCTCATTGGAAGCCACGAGCAATGATCTCGTTGTTCACAGCTCGCTACTTGCTACAGGCAGCGGGCTACGAGCGGTTGTTGCTGCTGCTGCTGGCCATTGCTGCACCTGTTCCTACTGGCTGCAGCTGGCTGCTGCTCGTTACTGCTCCTGCTACTACAGGCTGCTACTGCTGCTCACTGTTGCTCGCTACTGCTATGCACTACTACTGTTGCAACCTGCTGCTGCGAGCTGCCGCGAGGTTCTGCTCATACTGGCTGCTGCTACTCCACGCAGCTGCAACTGGCTGTTGCTGCCACTGTTCGCTCATACTACAAGCTGCTCCTACTGCTGCACGTTGCTGCTATTATTTGTTCCTGCTGCCAGTCACTACACCTGGTTGACATCGCCACGTGCATCGTCGCCAAAGTGTGCCTGATGTGGCCTGTCATTCACCTCCTTGCGTCACACGTGGGGGTCAGTGTTGCCAGAAAAATCTGGCAACATTTCCCCTCACCCAGTGGCCGTGGGGAAAAATCTGACGCCGCCACCAGGCGGGTTAATGTTGCTGGGAAGAAATCGGCAGCATTTCCCCGGCATTGGCGCCTATGGGGGTCTGCTGGCGTAATCAAGAACCTATACGCCAGTTGTCTGGTGTCGCTACTGCGCTCTGGCTCTGATGCCAAGCTAGAAACTGTTCTAAAGCGCAAGTTGAGGCAGCTGCATTGTTGATGCAGAGTGCGGGCTTCCACAATTGTTGTTTATTCTGCTGCCCCCTCTTTCTGTCGCTCTAGAGTCTAAGTCTGAGTGCACTGGGTTTGTTACTCAGAGACGCGCGGGCACATGTTGGCGCCAGAAAGCAGCTAAGAACTGGAAATGACTAATTACGAAACAAGAATGGGAGACCCCTCTGAATTCTAGCTCCCCCCCACCTCTGTACAGCTTGTTACTCAATTTCTAAGCCAATAAGAAAATAGTCCTGTTTTCCGGCAGGCAGGGATTTCTCGGTGAGCCCTGCCAGACGGCCAACAGCCCAACACTTGGGCGTCGTCCGTTTTGCCTCAAAAATGGACCACACCATAATGCTCACGTTGCGAACGGAGACGTGCAGTCAGAATCAGCTAGAAAAATAGTAGAGCCTGTCCAAACCCATGCATCGTCTACACTAATCCCCGGTGCCAACAGTGCCCAAAAATCATGCAACTTGGACCCTACGCCTAGCATGGCGCTGCGAATGCAACAGTGCAGTCAGACATGGCGCCAGATGCGTGCAGCCAGCATAAGCAGTGACACTAACTGCCGGTGGCATGACTGCCGAGGAGGTTTGCCGATGAAGCTGAGCTCGTTGGAGGGAGGAGGCTCAAGCAAACTGCGTGTAGGCCTCAGTGTGTGTCGGCTCCACCAGACGACACTCCAACAACGCCGCGTCTAGCCATCAGTCATCTGCACGCCGATGTACACAAACCGGGACGACACAACAGAGTACGAGTGAGAGATGCGTGAAAAACCAACAGTGCCCGGGTCTCGACCACCGAGAAAATACAAGCAGTGCCAGAAATACTCGAAATCAGCGTCCACACATCACAAGCGGCTTTCGGAACATCGGAAGCACTACTACAGCCCTCGGGTCTCCTCGTCGCACTAAGTGCGCAGATCTCAACTCACCGAGAAAACTCTCCTCGAGCCCGAAAATCCAAGAGGGCTGGAGGAACGCATCGACTGCGTCTTGTTGGCGCTATCCTAGATGCTCGAGAAGTCTCGGGACACTCCGGAGGCCCGTCGTGTCGTCGCGCCCTCCTCTACTATATACCACCAACATGGGTATATGGGTAATCCATCGGCGTCGGTCGTAGCTGGAAATCCTATTTATTGGGGCAACACCGTTGTCGATGCAGCGTGCTGGCTTGCACGCTCGTTGCTTAGTCTGCTGCCCCCTCAGTCACCCGCTCTAGAGTCAAAGTCTGGATGCTCCAGGTTTGTTACTTAGAAACGCGCGCCAGTGGTCGCGCCAGAAAGCACCTGGAAACTGGAAATAACTGATTAGGAGTGAAGAATGAGCAACAATGGGAGACCCCTCCAAGTTCTAGCTCCCCCCCACCCCCAGCTCTGTAGAGCTTGTTACTAAGCTAACCAGCCAATCAGAAAATAGTGCTAGATCTATTTTCTGGCGGCAAAAATGTTGATTCCCCCCTGTTTTGTTACCCATGACCCTCATATACCCCTCCGTCGGAACAATAAGCCCCATTTACCCTTTTGTCCGAACAATAGGCCCCATTCGCCCCTGTCCGGCAAACATAAGCCCCATCCGCCCCCCAGTTTTCACCATGCTCAAACAGCGACGCATGTTGCTGGTTAAGCATGGTGAAAGCCGGCATGCCTGGGAGAATGTGGCCCTCCATTGCGGCCGTCGCGATGGAGGGCCGCGATAGTTTCGAGGGGTGGGGGTGGGGGAGGGGGGAGATTGTCGGCCGACGTCCGTCGGTCGGCACTTCGTCAACCCCCCCCCCCC
>SZWC01010719.1:12257-42257 GCA_023375785.1 Penium margaritaceum | reverse complement strand
TCCATATCCATATACATATCCATATCCATATACATATCCATATCCATATACATATCCATATCCATATACATATCCATATCCATATACATATCCATATCCATATACATATCCATATCCATATACATATCCATATCCATATACATATCCATATCCATATACATATCCATATCCATATACATATCCATATCCATATACATATCCATATCCATATACATATCCATATCCATATACATATCCATATCCATATACATATCCATATCCATATACATATCCATATCCATATACATATCCATATCCATATACATATCCATATCCATATACATATCCATATCCATATACATATCCATATCCATATACATATCCATATCCATATACATATCCATATCCATATACATATCCATATCCATATACATATCCATATCCATATACATATCCATATCCATATACATATCCATATCCATATACATATCCATATCCATATACATATCCATATCCATATACATATCCATATCCATATACATATCCATATCCATATACATATCCATATCCATATACATATCCATATCCATATACATATCCATATCCATATACATATCCATATCCATATACATATCCATATCCATATACATATCCATATCCATATACATATCCATATCCATATACATATCCATATCCATATACATATCCATATCCATATACATATCCATATCCATATACATATCCATATCCATATACATATCCATATACATATACATATACATATACATATACATATACATATACATATACATATACATATACATATACATATACATATACATATACATATACATATACATTTACATATACACATACATATACATAAACATGTACATATACATATACACATGCATATATAAATGCATATACATATATATACATATACATAAACATATACATATACATTTACTAAAAGGCCTTACTGAAAACAATTTCAACTCTAATACGTCCAAACCATGCTGGCCATGTTTGTTAAAATCCTTTGAAGAAGAGGCACGCGTGGCTAAACCATGAAAAGTTAGCCAATGTATGTGTAAGCCACCAACGTTGGCTAGGTTTTTCCAATTATGAGAAGGATTTGTTTAAGGTGTAAGAGAAGGTGCGACCATTTTCCACTAAATGCCTGATTTGGCATAGGATTCTCTTTACAAAAGGAATTTCCATGGTCAATATGAACACACAAACATGGTAATCCCAATTGTAGCTTGGGCGGAAAACCAAGCAAGTTATCAAAATTTTTGTTACGAGCTCACTACCTGTAATGGTCTCCATAAGCTTTTTACCTCGTGAATTACCCTATTGCCTAGTGATTTTGATTGTTTAGCAGGCATGAATTTTGTAATCTTTGATTTCCGCGTCGGGTTTATATCGTGGATGCCACTTTAAATTCATTAAAAATGCCATGATGTCTATTTATATGCGACGGGTCCGTGTCAATTTTTTCCTTTGGCAAAAGGAAGTGGCCGTTCCACAGATGGTGGCTGTCGTGTCAAGATTGCGCACATCATGTCTCGTCAACGGCAACGCAAGAAAGGTTGTTCCGCTACAACGGCCAATCATGCAACAAATGTTGGCACGTAGGGATAAAGGCGCAAAACGTCCGCTCATGTGGTGCAGTGTACCGAGCGAATCGCCATCCACTTTTTGCAGTCATCACTCCGGTACGATGGACCGTTATCTATAGAAGGTCTCGCTCGAAGAGCGCGCACGTCGCATCATGCATGCTACTCGTCAAGGTCCTGCTGCTCGTACGCCACCACCACACCAACCAGTTGGGAGGCCGCACAAGCCTATCACGCTGTTCGTTGACAACACCGAGGAACCACGCATGCCATTGCATGACCATTCAACGTACGCTGACCGGAGGGACAATGTATTTCCTCCAACGCCCCTTTCTCTCCCATCGACCATTCCTCTCGTATAGTGCCAGGTGACGTCCACTGGTGGCTCTCAGTCCACCATTAACTGAATCGTGACTCCTCGGCCGTGTGCACCAAGGAAGACTTGGAATTACAACCAAGGTGCTGGGTCTTCCGACACTACATACATCAAGGGAAGCTCTCAAACCCCTTTGAGGCATTTTCCACCTACGGCTCAAAGAGGCAAGGCTCCCGCCACGTTTCCTGTCAAGCGCCCAAAGCACGAGCCTCCACGAACAAGGCTCCGTATAGGGGCGTTGTTCATCAATGAATCTGAACCCGACAACGTGAAGAACAGCAATGGACACAGCAACATCAGCGATAGCAACAGCAGCGACAGTCACAGCATCTATGAAAAGGAAACATCATCCACCACATCCAACGGTCAGGACAACGATGACTCCATTGATACGGAATGCCATGCCCTCCAAGTCATGTCATAGATGACAACCGCCAATACCAGCAGATCGACGGCTAGTTCAACCTCTCACAAGAGAGGCAAATCCGTTGACTGGTTTGGTTTGGGGCATTTCCAAACCATTTACCACGTAATTTTGCAGCATCTACGCCACACGTTCCGTACACCAGATGGCTACTATGTGTTCAACCAACTTACGGCGAGCAGAATGGCGGGGTGGTTTTGTGGAGGGCACCAAAATCGTAAATAATGAGTACTAAGATGCTATCCTAGCGTCTATAACGGCCGCACCATCAGATCTAGTGAGCGACAAGAAGTGTAAACATGGCTGCAAGGGGAAACGTTCCTGGATTGCTTCCCAACCAGCCATCATGTAGGAGATCAAGAAAGTGTTAGAGGCAAATAGAGCCGTTGGCATGGCGTTGAATAGCAAAACTGTGTAACAGCAAGTGCGGGGGATCATCGCGTGTTATGCACCCGATGAGCTTGAGCCCATGGGGCTCAAGGCGTTCAGCAAATCATGGGTGCGCTCCTTCATCTCTCGTGATCTTGGGTGGTCATGGCGTGCTAGAACCACGGCCGCTCTGAAGGTGCTCGCCGATTGGGAAGAGCAAGTGCTCACATTCCACCGGCGAGCATCCTGCATGGTGACGTTATACGACTTAAGGCCGTTTTTGGTCATCAACGCCGACCACACCTCGGTCTAGCTGATGCCAACATGTGGACACACATACGCTCCTACAAGAAGCGACGACGTTGGCATCCTTGGTCTCCAGGATAAACAATGCATCACTGCTGTCATCACCACCTCCATGACCGGTGACCGGCTCCCCATGTAATTTTTGGGGCAAAACCGCACGATGCCTGCCGGGGGGTGAAATTGCCACCAAGCTGGTGGAGTCCGGGTGGAACGTGACGTACATGCCGACGCAGTAGGCAAACGCAGACACCACGTGTAAGTGAGTACGTGCTATTGTCGTGCTGTACTACAAACGCATGTGCGCCGCCCTCAAAGTGAAGGAGGGAGAGGCTGTCATCCTGCTCGTCCTCGACACGTGGCGGCCTTAGTGTAGTGCGACCTTCCAAGAGTGGTTGACATGAATTTTTTTCATAGATGCATACGGTGTCCATCCCACCAGGATGCACACCAAAGGCGCAACCGGCGCACATTCGCATCATGCATCCGCTGAAAAACAAGCTTAAAGAAATGTTTGCAGATTGGGGTTGCGATCAAACACGCATGGGGGAGAGCACGGGCGTTGGGATGAAGGTCATGAAGGATGCAGCATGCTCGTGGTTTATGATGCATGGATGTACGTGCGAGATGTTGAGCCACTAGTGAAAAATGTGTGGGCCAGGTAAAACTTCCCTAAGGTTTTCGACCCTGCTTTCCTACGGGCTGCAGCACCGTCGCTGGGAAATTGCTTTTCCACTCTGATGAGGTCGAGGAGGAGGACGTCTTTGTGTAGTGTCTTGAATGAAGTAATTTTGTCCTTTCCACTATACGCACGTATGTCCCCCTCTTGCTTTGTGTATTGTGCTTCACTGAATTTGAACATCTTGAAGGTCTGGCACAAAATGACCACAAACAATCACCGATTAGATCACGTAATGAAATATAACATCATTAAATACCCTATAATGAAAAACCCATAGTAACTGTTTCAATTCGATTACTGACTTCCTTCATTAATTTGATGCTTGTATAAATTCGTTGAAATGTTGAATTCATCAAAAATTGACAACCAAATAAATATTGAAAATCAAAATCACCAAGAAGTATAGTCCAAAAAAAATGTATAGATGAGGTGCTATTATGAATGAAAATGAGTTTTGGTCGAGCTCCAAATTGGGGGAAATCCCCATTAGACTTTTCAACGTGAGCCCCTGCATTTTAGATAAAGACTTCATTCGCCTTATGATAGTCGTTTTTTTTTTACCATACATATATTCATCCTTATAAAATTAGGCTCTAGTTGGTGTCGTCATGTACATTGAAACTTAAATATTTTCCTATACATTATTTTCATTTTTTTAACTTGTCCCTCAATGGTGTGGTCTCTTCATAGCTTCCCCACGCTGGCCAATATCATTTATCGGATCGTGTGTTACTTGTAATGTGGTCATTTCAAAGGAGAATGAAAATTGTTATTCTAAAATGAATTGTTGATCACTATGCACCTAGATATACTTTAGTATCACCCAAAGTTCTTTCTACCACGGTGTTGTACATCATGTTATAAAGACATTTTATGAAGCATGTGACATAAGGATCAATATGCCTAATATAACATCACACTCCTTATAATGTATGAATATTTTATATGTTCTATCATAACTCGGACCTAACCTTTGGGTTACAAGTGTGAAATACAAAATTCCATGAAATAAATAGTTTATGAGATCACTTACGCGTCAATTCTTTTATCCCATTGCATTTTTTGTTATTTCTATTATTGGTTGATTTTCCAGCCAAAATAGATTCATTTTGTTCTAAATTTCATTTTCATAATATTTTTATCATTATCCACGTATTGTGGATTTTGAAAACCTATGAATTTGATAACTTCTTGATGTAAAACACTATGCAGAATAAATAAGCTCTTTTTATCACTTAATAAAGGATGTAAATTTATTTCATGCCGCTTTTCACTGATTTTCTAGGATAAAATGTAAATCATAACATGGTTTTGATATGATGTATGAAGTTGTATGTAAAGATCTTGAATTTTTGATTTCTTTAAAAAAAATTAAGTCTTTAAATATCATGGAAAATGAAGAAATTATTTAAATAATCCATGAATCAGCGTCATCTGATTAGTTCTAGCTATTTTTACTTAAGTCAAACTAGCCTAAACATCTTTTTGAGTTCACATTTAGCCCTTAAATCCATTTTATAACACTTTTATTATAATGATTAGTTCTTATTACCTGAAAGGCTTGTTTTAATTTAATTCATGAGTCTTCCTCTTCATGTCGGCAACAGGTGTGTCCATATTTGGAAGTAGACGTGGTAGCAAACTTGAGTATGGCTAGCTGTGTTTGTCTTGTGACAAACGTCGTTTGTTTTTCGTGTTATTAAGAAGAGGGTGATACTCCATGGTCGATAGTGGTGATGATGCCGAGTCGCGGCCAGATTTCGAGGGTTCATTGAAAACATAGGTAAACGTACAAAACGACCCCCACGACCTTTCTGCACCCGCCGGCAGTCAAGAAAAACGTATATTTTCTAACTAGTTGAGAACCAATTACGGAGGATCAAGCCGGCGCGTGCCTTGCGCTATGTCGTTTGACCTCGTTCGGGCGAAATGCTGCCTACTCAGCACCACACCACCTCCAGCGCATCTCCATGCTATTTTTCATCCAACCTGGCGCATCCTCAGTGGTCACCGGATCCCATGACGTGAAATTCTCCAGCAATCACGGAGACTTATCCGAAGGGGGTCGCGGGGATAGCCGACCGCCAGCGCCACGAGAAAGATCTCGCCACATCTTTTCAGTGCCCTTGTCAGTCACCAGCCATTTCAAGAACGATTTTCTTGCTTCCAGGGAATGAGGCGGGGTTTGAGACCGGACGGAGGAGTTTGTTTGAACTTCTGATCTTGACCGACTGAGGGGAGAGTTATCTCAACACAAGAGAGGCCTCAGACTGGAACCCGGAACCCCATGTCATTTGGCTCTGGCGGAAGATACAGGCTGGCGGTTTTCACCATGAAGTGAATCAGAAGCTCACGATGATTAGAAATTTCCCATTATGCAGGAGATCATTTATGATCAGGGGAGCTACATAGTCATCTTCCACGATTTTAAGCTTGGCCCGAGATCTTCTTAAATCCTTTCCATGGATTAGCGAGTACACAAGCTAGGTATGTTTCGTACAAAAAAAATGGGAGGATGTCCACAATCTTGATTGTGGGGGATGAGAGAGAGTCAGCCCATCGTTCTTGCCAACTAAGGTGGAAGAGTGAAGTGCGGGGAATAATCCAAGGGCTTAACACATTGAATATCTTAGGTTGCAGCGGGCTACGACGGATACTTGGGACATTGGGAGGGTTTCCGAGTGTATGGAGGTAAAGGAGGACGTCAAGCGCAATAGTAAGGGGGCAAGCCGGCAGCAAAGGAGGAAGCAGTGTCCAATGATTTCCTCCTCCTTAAAAATTTGGCATGCACTTTTCATTACGGTAGTGTGTGTGGCATACCACGAGTATGCAGCAGACGAGGATCTTACTCCGGAAAACTTTAGCACGAAGGTCCAAGGGGCGAACATGATTTATAGCGCATGTGGAGCGCTAGTCAAAATGGGCACCCGGGAAAACTTCCTGCCAATCTGTCTCGTATGATGGTGATATGCTATGTCGTTTGAGGAAGTGGTGGTGTATTTTGTGCTAAGTCCATGGTTGGTGCCAAAAACGGTGGGATGGGATGGTCGATTAGTGCATGAGGCCGGTCATATGTTCCTCTTATGAGATTATGACTGGCGCAAGTGTCTTATGTTTGAGTGCCTAGCCCATGCATGAGGGTGAAGGGTGTCTTGAAGTATGCCAACTTCTAGAGGGGTAGCGGTAAGGAGTGTTAGCTTAGGAGAAGTTAAGCTAATTCTAAGGGTTCAATTGATCCCATGCCCCCACTTGGGACAACAAATTGATAGCATGCCCCCGCTTTTGGTATGAAACGGTGGTTCACCTTATGGTTTGCACAGCTCCCCATGGGGTCATTGCTCCCACGCGAGAATCGTGATCGAGCAATGACCTCGTTCATTCCCCTTTTGAACAAGGAAACACCCTAGTTTGATGTAGGGCTTGATAAGTTTTGCATGGGCGAAGTCTGCACAAAACATCAAACCCTACATCAAACCAGGGGGTTTGCGTGTCCAAAAAGATAGGAAGACAAAGAGGTCAATGCTGGTCAACGAGATCACGATCCAACAAAGATGCCTTCTTTTTCTTCTTGACAAGCACCCTCCCCTCGTTTTACATGCAAACTCCAATCAAACCACACCCTAGATCATAATCGAGGCTCTTAGGTTTTTGCTTTGTGCGGGCTCCTGCTGAGCCACCATAGGGCCAAGCAGGTTCCCTTTCAACGTATGGGGAGTCTCAACCCCCACATGCAAACCGCACACAAACAACCCCCCTACAAACAATTACAAACTCCTTGAAAGAGGGGGTTGTGATTGTTGGATGGACATGTTGACATCATCAGTTCGAAGAGACATGCATGCCACATTGTGTTGATGTAAAAATCTGCGTTAAAGCTACGTTTGGAGGGATAACAGGGGCATACGTCCTTCAGTCTACAAACCGAGGCCCAGTTCACTTAAAGGAAAAATGAAGGGGGCATTTCACTGGACTAGCTGGTCTAGTCTGGCAGGCATGTAAGGAATTTAATGGTCAAATGTGAATTAGAGTGAAGTGCCTCCGGGGATGAGATTTGCGCAGCAAGGACGCATCTTCAAGAGAGCAAGACTGAGCCATAAGGTCCTTCTGCACTGCGCAGTAGATCAGGATGAGAGCGAGAAGGGGAGAATGTCACCAAAGGTAATGCCTTGAGGTAGGAGCCATTTATGCTATCGGCGGAGGCCAAGAGGTTGTCCACTCTCTTGATAATAAATGGATTGAATGTGACATGTTCTTGCACAAGTTATTTGAAGAACATTCTTGGGGGTTAGATTGCTGGTTTGCTTAGCATCAATTGTTTGAGAGCGTTCTTCCATTCCGGGCTGATTGTGGGGAGTTTGAGTTGTAAAATGGATGGGTGGGACAAGAAAATTGGAGGTCTTAAGAGAACAACAGGGTGTACTTTCACTGGGCATCTCCAAGTTGAAGGAGAAAATCCATTTGGTGGCTGCGTGTCAATTGGAACTACGGGTCATTTAACTCCCAAACCTTGCCTAGTAGTAGTAGAGACCATGTATGCAAATGAAACACTCGAAGACCTTGCAATGTATCTTCTTTTTGCATGTTGGAGGAGGCAAAGCCAAGGATAAGATGATTGATTTGGTTAAGCAAAGCCAACACCGAGGGTTAATGATTGTTGCAACCAGGGGTTTTTAAGTCAAGGTATGCACAGATTGCCATCACCGTCGTGTCAATGGGAGCTCTCATTTTTTACCAAAGGGAGACAGACTCTTGGAGCCTGCACAAAATCGGGTTCCATGTGTGGTTTGGACTGATGTCTAGAAGTAAGATGGGCCCAAGAAGTGTAGTGGGTGAATGCACAGTATAGTGAATGGTATATGGATTGAAAGGGGCGTGCAGATCTTAACAGGATGAGAACTGTTTTTTCTTAATTGATTCGCAGCCCAATGTATGGTACGCATGTTTGGAATCATCGAGCATCTGCTTGAATTTCCCATTAGGAGGAGAGGACAAGGGTCATATCGTCTGTAGCAAAAACCAGATTATTTTTTCCTTGGTCATAACCGACTAAGGCGGGGGGACGGGAGGGCTGCATATGCACAGAAACAAGCCGAGTGGTTGAACACAGCCTCTGTGGGATAATAGAATGGTAGAAATGAATAGAGGTATGGGTGTTTCCACCAATGCGTAAAAATAGAGGAATGTTGTACAAGAGAACATGGTTCATTGATGTGAATGTTCCAAAGCCCGATTGTACGAAGAAACTGATATTCGAATGACTTAAGGAAGACATTTAACTTAAGAGGGTGTATCAAGAAGTCTCCCTTTCTATTCAAACTATAACATAACCATATATATTTCATGATTCTTGCATAGCCAGCTTCAATTGCGTTTATAAGAAAACATGGTTTATAGTAAAAGTGCTAGAAAACGTTGGTTCAAAGTTTGAAAGATGCCTTCATACGTTCATAACAAAGACACGTCAAAACCCATACAAGGAGGGTTTTCCACTTCAAATGTAGCCCCGCGTGCATGCCGAGTACTAGCATGACATGGGAGAATGAATTTACAAGGGATGAAACATCATACGCGGAGCAAAAAAGAAGACGGTGCACGTGTTTAAATCGGAGAGAAAAACACAAGTTGCAAAAACGGGACACACGAGTAACTTGGCGTTAACAACAAGTATATTCTCAGTTGTGATGTGTGCATCACACATATGCTGATCTCAGACCTTGGTGCATGCCAATGTCACCCATGCAGATGATTGATTGAGCAAACCAGCCAAAGCTACATTGTGGAGCGCCGACCAAGGCATCACGAGAGGGTGATGGTGATGCTACTGCGACTAGCAAGGGACGAAAGATGTGCCTATTTGTCGTGGTGATTAGATTTTGATTGTGGTATTCAAGCTCATTGGCAATGCATGGTAATCCTAACAAGTGGTGCAAATGCTTGCAAAAGGTGTTGCATGGATGGGATAAGTTAACAATTAACAGTGCAAAGATAAAGAATGATTGGTGGGTGTTTTGTGATGGTGTAAACTACTAGATGTAATGCTGAATACTATGTATTACTATGTAATGCCAAATACTTTGTTGAATTTTGCTTATAGATAATTACAGATGTAGGGGAGGTTTCATCCGCTTATGGACCTGGTGAGCTCGTGAGCGGAAGCAAGCTCGCTACTCCGTGTCCTTCTAATATACCTCTCATCACAAACTCCCGGTCATGTGTTGTTTGCATGTGGCCAAGACATGGATGTCCAGTGAGACTTCCCAATGACTTTGGAGGTCTAACTTGCCAGGCTTTGGTCAAGCAATAGTGCAAACATGCTACTCTGGAGTTTGGATGTGTTTCTAGCATACATTGGATTTTCCTAATAGTTGAGACATGAGCACTCAATGACATGTACTGATAACTCCAAAGACTTGTCTCATTTGGTTTTGCAAAATGTGATGTGCATATTCCCCGTTCACACACTTCGGTGCAACGAGGATGACGAGGCATTGTGGGCTAGCTTCTACTCTCTAGTACGTAAGCACATTGTGGAGCTCATTGTACCTTTCCCCCTTGTTTCTCAATTCATGCATCCCAGACTTCGCCGAATCTTGGTGCTAAAATTCTTCCATTCACCACCAAAGCCCACGTTTTGTCTAACATGGGCTTGTATGTCCCAAAATGAGTCTTTCATGGTATCAGGGCATAGCGGGGCCATGTGGACAACAAAGCAGTAGAGAAAATCCGCAATGTAGGTAAGGTATGCCACGTGGCGCCACACATGCACAAACATATTGGAGCAACAACATTTCGAGCGACAATGACATGTATGGAAATCACTTGATACTTCTATTTAACAGGCATGTTTTAGGTCATTACGTGTTGTTGCATCCGTAGTTTGGGTAGCAACAGTTGTAGAGTCCGAAGGGACAATGGTTACTTTGTGGTAAGAGGACAACTCCAACTCATTGAATCGTGGTAGACAGAATGTGAGTGGTCAACCAACAGACTAAGCAAAAATATCATGGTGTAGCAAAGAAAGGTGTAACAGTGAGCGAGAACCTCCCAGTGTTGGAAACAATAGCATCCCGCCGTAGTAGTAGCAACAACCATGTATAGAAATTGCTTCTAGTTGTGGAAACCTAATTCGTAATGGTGACTACACTGTAGAGTAGATACGTCAATAGTGATAAATGTGTAGCACAGTACAAGTAGCAAGCAACAACAACCACAACATTGTGGAGCAAAAATAGCAACAAGTAGTAGCAACCATGCTTGTATTGTAAGGTAACATAAGTGTGAAGCCTTCCTATGGAATGGCTCCAAGCAACAATGCACAGGAAAATCATAGTGATTTATTAAGACAGATTTTAGTCTCATACCTTAACTCCCCCTTATTACGCCCAGAATGAACTCCCCCCACAAGCAATATCACGTGCAAGGAGCACGACGGGATTGTGGAAAACTTGGCGTGTCACCAGACTCGCACCCCCCCGTGTGAAGCGATAAAAGTTGACAAAGCTCCGCGATGGTGAGATCCCGTGGGTCTTGGTCACCGATGTTGCCCAAGGGAGACAATTTCTTGGCTCATGTTGTTGCTATAGCACTGAGTTTGAACGCGCCACAACGAGAGCCAACGGTGGTCCATGGGGTCAATTGCCCCATTCTCGCTAAAAATAACCACAACATAATATCATAAGACAAAGCACATCAATGTGTGTCAAAAATACACACGTGAGAAGGAACAATTGATGTTCTAGTACTGTAACACGTACGACATGCTTGCGGATTGCTTGACCAAGCAAAACTCCCAAATTGACTTGCAATGAGCATGGCCAGCCTCAAAATGACCAGGTGCAAAAGGCTGGATGGTACAATGGAAGACGAGAGAAAGAGAGAGCAACGGGCATGGAAGGTGCAAGGAGGAGAAACGTCTAGCTTGCCCCTTCCTCATGCCCCTGTGATGCCATGTGGTGCCGACAAGGCGTCATTGGAAAAAAATCATTGTGTTTTGACCCACTACTTTGTAGATTACTTGGAATGTAGATTGGATATTCAATACTATAATTTGACTAGTTAGTGAATCTAAACCTGAGGCAGGGAAATCTGTTGGCTATCGGATAACTTATGAGCTCTAAAAGGTTGGGTGTGTCCGGTGGCTCAGGGAGTTTGCTCAAATCGGCATACGGTGAGGATTTCTACCAAAGGTGAGTAACAAGACGCATGTGGCGGATCTATCCGCTCAATGAAAGCAAAGTCATCTAACAAATATCTCTGGTGGATTCGGTAGCACAGGTTGTTACGAGGTATGGTTAATCATGTCCTTTTTGTACACTCTGTAATATGTGTATGGCACAAGCGTGCATGTGTAGTTTCCCAGAAGGTTAGGTAGATCCAAGCATACTTGTGTCCACACATACATGTGTGTAAGCTACATTAGTACTTTTCATGTGATTTTTCATGGAGCAAGAATCAGGTAAAGTCAATGAAAACAATATCCAGTCCTTTCTTTCTATTATAGGTCTTCTAAAAGATGACTTAACTACATAATGTCTGCTAAAATCTCCATCTGGACACATTGGGAACGTATTTTGTTTCTATGGAAATGAGGTAGTCATTGATATCATTTGTAAAGTATGGAGAATCTCTCAATACCTGTTGAGAGACCCCCCTCCTCCAATCACCGAAAGCGTATTGGGGGAGTGTACGTAGGAGTGTATGTGGTGCACTTGCTGAAAGGTACACAAGTGTATTTGCAAGTATGATTTCTACATACCATCTCTTAGCATAGTACAGTTGTATATTTTTCAATACACCCCTCTCATACACAGCCCAATACACTGGTCTCATACACTTTTACTTCTTGGGGGAGGGGGGGGGTCTCTCAATATCCGTCGAGCCCACCCCCTACCACCCCCTCCTTCAACACTGAAAGTGTATTGGGGGAGTGTACGTGGGAGTGTATATGGTACACGTGCTGAGAAATACACAAGTGTATTTGTAGATGTTGTTTCCACAAATCATCTATTAGCGTAATACAGTTGTGTTATTTTCTATACACCCCTCTCATACTCTGTCCAGTACATGGGCCTGATGCACTTTTACCTTTGGGAGGGGGGGGAGGTCGCTCGATATTCATGGAAGCCATCCCCTACCCCCTCCCCAACACCGAAAGTGTATTGGGGGAGTGTATCTGGGAGTGTATGTGGTGCACGTGCTGAAAAATGCACAAGTGTATTCGTAAATGTTATTTCTACAAAAGATCTCTTACCACAATACACTTGTGTATTTTTCTATACACCCGTCTCATACATCGCCCAATACACTGGCTTGGTACACTTTAACATTTGGGGGAGGGGGGAGGAGGGTCTCTTGATATCCGTCGGACCCATCCCCCAACCCCTTCCCCCCCTCCCCCAAACACCGAGAGTGTATTGGGGAAGTGTATATGGGAGTGTACGTGGTACACATGCTGAAAAGTACACAAGTGAATTTGCAAATGTTTTTATATGAAACATTTCTTAGCGTAATACACTTGTGTTTTTTTCTATACACCCCTCTCATATATTGCCCAATACACGGGCCTGATACACTTTTACATTTCGGGGGGAGGGAAGAGTCGCTCGATATCCGATGAACCCATCATCCCCTCCCAAACACCAAAAGTGTATTGGGGGAGTGTATCTAGTAGTGTACGTGGTGCACGTGCTGAAAAAGACGTAAGTGTATTCGCAAATGTGATGTCTACAAAACATCTCTTAGCATAATACACTTGTGTGTTTTTCTAGACACCCCTCTCATACACTGCCCAATAGACTGGCCTGATACACTTTCACCTTGGGGGAGGGGGGGTCTCTCAATATCCATCAAAACCCATCCCCCCCCCCTCCCCCAACACCAAAAGTGTATTGGGGGAGTGTATGTGGGAGTGTATGTGCTGCAAGTGATGAAAAGTACACAAGTGTATTAGTAGATGTTATTTCTACAAAACATCTCTTACCATAATACATTTGTGTATTTTTCTATACACCCCTCTCATACACTGCCCAATACACGGGCCTGATACACTTTTACATTTGGGGGGGGGGGAGGAGGGTCTCTTGATATCCGTCGGACCCATCCCCCAACCCCTCCCCCACCCCCTCCCCCCAAACACCGAAAGTGTATTGGGGAAGTATATATGGGAGTGTACATGGTACACGTGCTGAAAAGTACACAAGTGTATTTGCAAATGTTTTTTATACAAAACATCTCTTAGCGTAATACACTTGTGTTTTTTTCTATACACCCCTCTCATACACTGCCCAATACACGGACCTGGTGCACTTTTATCTTTTGGGGGGAGGGAAGAGTCGCTCGATATCCGACGAACCCATCCCCCCTCCCCAAACATCAAAAGTGTATCGAGGGAGTGTATCTGGCAGTGTATGTGGTACACGTGCTAAAAAATACGTAAGTGTATTCGCAAATTTGATGTCTACAAAAAATCTCTTAGCATAATACACTTCTGTAATTTTCTATACATCCCTCTCATACACTGCCCAAGACACTGGCCTGATTAACTTTCACCTTGGGAGAGGGGGGGGGGTCTCTCAATATCCGTCAAAACCCATCTCCCCTCCCCCCTGCCCCAACACTGAAAGTGTATTGGGGGAGTGTATGTGGTGTAAGTGCTGAAAATTACACAAGTGTATTCGTATATGTTATTTCTACAAAAAATCTCTTACCATAATACACTTGTGTATTTTTCTATACACCCCTCTCATACACTGCCCAATACACTGGCCTGATACACTCTTACATTGGGGGAGGGGGCGGGGGTCTCTCGATATCCGTCGAACCCATCCCCCAACCCCTCCCCTCCCCCCAATACCAAAAGTGTATTGGGATAGTGTATGTGGGAGTGTACATGGTACATGTGCTGAAGAACACACAAGTGTATTTACAAATGTTATTTATATGAAACATCTCTTAGCGTAATACACTTGTGTTTCTTTCTACACACCCCTCTCATACACTACTCAATACTAGGGCCTCATACACTTTTACCTTTTGGGGGAAGTGGAGAGTCGCTCGATATCCTACGAACCCATCCTCCCTCCTTCGAAGCACCGAAAGTGTATTGGAGGAGTGTATCTAGCAGTGTATGTGGTGCACATGCTGAAAAAGACACAAGTGTATTTGCAAATGTTATTTCTACGAGAAATTTATTAGCATAATACACTTGTGTATTCTTCTATGCACCCCTCTCATACGCTGCCCAATACACTGGCCTGATACACTTTCACCTTGGGAGGGGGGGGGGACTCTCAACATCCGTCAAAACCCATCTCCCCCCACTCTCCCAAGACCGAAAGTGTATTGGGGGAGTGTATGTGGGAGTGTATGTGGTGCAAGTGCTGAAAACACACAGGTGTATTTGCAAAGGTTGTTTCTATGAACCATCTCTTATCATAATACACTTGTGTTTTTTTTTTCTATACACCCCTCTCATACACTGCCCAATACACGGGCCTAATACACTCTTACCTTTTGGGGGGTTGGGGAGGGAGGGGGAGAGTCGCTCAATATCCCTCGAACCTATCTCCCACCCCCCCTTACCAAACACCAAAAGTGTATTGGGGGAGCGTATCTAGCAGTGTATGTGGTGCACGTGCTGAAAACTACATAAGTGTATTTGCAAATGTTATGTCTACGAAACATCTCTTGGTGTAATACACTTGTGTATTTTTCTATACACCCCTCTCATCCACTCCTCCATACACTGTCCTGATACACTTTCACCTTTTAGGAGGGGGGGGGAGGGTCTCTCAATATCCATCAAAATCCATCTCCCTCCCCCTCCTCCCAACACTGAAAGTGTATTGGGGGAGTGTATGTGGGAGTGTATGTGGTGAAAGTGCTGAGAAATACACAAGTGTATTCGCAAAGGTTATTTATATGAAACATCTCTTAGCGTAATACACTTGTTTTTTTCTATACACCCCTCACATACCCTACCTAATACAGGGGCCTCATACACTTTTGGAGGGTGGGGGGGAGGGAAGAGGATTGCTTGATATCCGTCAAACCCACCCCCCCTCCCAAAAACCAAAAGTGTATTGGGGGAGTGTATCTGGGAGTGTATGTGGTGCACGTGCTACAACGTACACAAGTGTATTTACAAATACTATTTCTACAAAACATCAATTAGCGCAATACACTAGTGTTTCATTCTATACACCCCTCTCATACACCGTCCAATACACTGGCCTGATACAATTTTACCTTTTGGGGGGGGGGGGGTCTCTCAATATCCGTCAAACCCATCTCCCACCCCCTCCCTCCAACACCAAACATGTACTGGGGAGTGTACTTGGGAGTGTATGTGGTGCAAGTTTTGCAAAATACACAAGTGTATTGGCAAATGTTGTTTATAGGAAACATCTCTTAGCGCAATACACTTGTGTATTTTTCTATACACCCCTCTCATACACTGCACAGTACATGGGCCTGATACAATTTTCTATTTTGGGGAGGTGGGAGGAGGGTCTCTCGATATCCGTCAAACCCATCCGCCCCCCCCCTCCCCAATACCAAAAGTGTATTGGGGGATTGCATGTGGGACTGTATGCGGTGCACGTACTGAAAGATAAACAAGTGTATTTGCAAAAATTAAACCCAAAATCCTGGTGTGAGTTTGGGTGGGTTTTAGTTCCACCGAGTTCCGTGTCCATAAATAGGTGCGTCTACTCATTTCAGTAGAAGCACAATTTAGGTCTAAGTACAAATGTATGTCTCCTTCACCAAATTTTGAATGGAGCTGTGAAATACTGAACCATGGTTTTTTTTATTCAGAGTTAAATTTAATTTCAATCCTTCCAGGAATGTTCATGTGTTTAAGCATACAAATACACTCTTATAACTATGAACAAAGATTGAGATTTAAACTGTGCCGTAACTTCAACGAAGGTACCATGAAACTTCCAGATGCTTACATTTGACGTGTACACTGTATGAAGAGTATATGTTTTAGGGGTCATTAACCATGAATGGTTGTTACCGGGAGACTTGGCCAAATTCCCTGGCCTGGAGTCCGTATCTCAGTAGTACGTTATGTTTATCAAATGCACAAAAAGGACTTTGATTGCACATCCACCGACAGATTTCGAACCCCGTCAAAGCCTACCATCAAACTCAACATAGAAGTAATCGAGGCATCTCCAATCAGTGCAAGGTATCCCTCCAATACGTACAAAGTCATATGTTCCTTCGGAAAGTCATTTTCTTGTGGTGAAAGACACCACGACGAGTGGAAACTAGAAGTTATACACGCTGTAGAAAAACTATAGAAGGTCCGAGACATCATCCAGGATATTGGGATAGTCGTCGATCAGCTCCGAATGGGTGGTCCACCACCTGCCGACACGCCGGTACCTCTTCGGTCTGCATTAGGGATCTACACATACATGGACACGGCCGAGTGGTCATAATAGACTATACAGCTTGACGGGAACATCACAAATCACAACACTCCCCCATGCCCTAATGGTACGCATGTCATTACTAGCGCAAAACTGGTACGAGTGCAACAATGAGTGCAAAAACAGATGGAACACAAGCACACCCCACACTCAACCACTGTCAAGCAAGGGGCGAAGCCCGACAGAATGAATGGCCACCATAATCTTTGTGTGAGCTAGTGCCTTCATAAGGAAATCAGCACGCTGCATGTTAGTGCCGACCCATATGACGGAGATCACATGTCGCTCCACCAGATCACGCACGAAATGATGATAAACCGCAATTTGCTTTGTACGAGCATGAAAAACACCAGAGTTCTCAGCAATGGAAAGAGCCCTCTGGTTGTCGCAGTGAAGCACAATGGTGGGCACTGACTGACCCAACTCAAGGAACAGGCGCTGTAGCCAGACTCCCTCAGCAACCCCTACACCTAGAGTAATGTACTCTACCTCTGACGAGCTATGTGCAAACTAGCCCTACTTTCGGCTATGCCAGGACACAACATTACCAACAAGAAGGAACACATAGTCGGTGCGACTACGTCCGTCTGGACTCATGGCCCAGTTGATATCGGTGTAGCCGTCAAGAACCACCAAACACTACCGTCAAAAGTGGAGTCGGAGATACGGTGTGGAGACCACGTACCGCACCACTTGTACAACCACATGAAGGGCTCTAGCTTGTGCAACCTACGGAAACTGTGCAAGGACGTTGATGGGGAAGGCGATGTTGGGGCGTGTGGTAGTGGCCAGGTACATCAGAGATCCGATAAGACGATGGTACAAGGTCACGCCCACTGTCTCCCCCAGCTGTGTAGGGTCGTCCACCTTTAGGGCATCTTGCTTTTCAGGTGTGAGATGCGTGGTGGCTATGGACACTTTGCCAAGGAGATCACTAAAATGCTCCCCCAAAACACGTGTGTATAGGGCGTGATGTAGTAGGAGTGTCCGACGTCTACGGGCTCGCACGATCTACATGCCAAGAAACACCGTTGCAAGACCGAGGTCCTTCATCTTGCAGGCAGTCTGGAGGACCACATTGGCCTCCTTCATGGCCTCCATAGAGGGAGACGCGATCAGGAGGTCGTCCACATACACCAGGATGGCGGTGAACTGCTCAGGTAACTGTCGGATAAAGGGAGAGGGATCTGCCTCCCTCTGTACATATCCCGCACGAGTCAGGGTGCCTGTGATCTCTTGGTTCCAGCATCGAGGAGACTGCATGAGGCCGTACAAGGACTTGTGCAAGTACCAAACCTTGTCACCATCCTCGAAGCCTGGTGGCTGAGCCACGTAAATATCTTCATCCAGAGACCATGGAGAAACACATTGTTCACATCCATCTAGTGCAGTTCCCAGTCATGCTGAGCCACCACACTAATCAAAGCACGAGCTGAGGTCATGCGACCGACAGGGGCAAAGGTATTAGTGTAATTGAGACCTTCAATCTGGGAATACCCCTTCATGACCAAGCTTCAATTTCTTAGGAAAGACCCACTTGACCTTAAAAGCCTTCCTCCCGGGTGGAAGGTCGACTAGCTCATAAACTCCTTGCTCTCGGATGGCACAAAGCTCATCCTTGCAGGGAACGTGCTAGATGTCTGCATCCTTTGATGAGAGAGCCTCCCTTAGTGTGCCCGGATCAGGCGCCATCGAGGGAGAGATCTAAGTGGCAAGTTTACATGCCTCATCGCTCCGCTTGACAACCACAAGATCAGCTGCTCCATGACAAGCGATGAAAAACTCACGAGTGACCAGATCATTCCTATCAGGGCACGCTGGATATACCTCAATGTGATCTGTGCGGACACCAAGGCCTAGGGTCTTTGTGTCCGGGTCACCACTCACAACACCGCAATTGGAGCACCTAGGTGCGGGACCTGACGCTCAATGGACTCTAGAGACCAATGGTCAAGATGACCATCGGGCTCACGCGAGTATCCTGGGCTTGTAGAGCTCATCTCAGGCTCAGAGACGAGCAGGACCACAGCTGGTGATGACTGGGATAAAGGAGGGTGTGATGTAGTGTGAGGAGATGCTAGTGAAGTGGTAGGGGATGCATGGCTAGGTGTAAGCAAAGCAACAGGATCAAGAGCAGAGGCGGGCTCATACAAAGGCAAGAGTGCTGGTGGGCATGTGTGTAGAATTATGTGTGCATGTGGGGTGCGAGGGAACATGGGTAGAAACGGGCTGAGCAGGAGAGGTCTGTGGACCGACGGCTATGATCGCTGGGTCATCAAGGGCCGGAGACCGAGAAGGGGAGGGGCTCGAACAGACTCATCTGCCGGACGAGAGATGCTCGTAGGCATAGACTCCCCCATCCATCGAGAAACCTCATACGTAGGAACGTGCATGACAACCATGGACATGATGGTGGTCAGGTCACGATAGGTGACAGACTCAATGAAGAGCGCGTCTCAAGACTCAACAATGCGACAACGAGCGAGGTCCTAAAAGTACCAGGCCTTCGACCGTGGGGAGATGTCCACAAAGGCACACAAGCGACCCTGCGGAGAGACCTTGGACCCCTGCTAGTCCTCGGTATACCACAAACAAGCCACAAAGCCCCAGACTCAAGCAAGACAAAGATTGGTATGATGGCCGAACCTGAGCTCGTACGGTGCAATGTGGTCCGGAAGGGGACCATGTGAGAGTCGGTTCTAGGCCCACGTCATGTAGGCGCATCCTTCAAACACGAAGAACTCAGGTAGACAACAATCGGACCGCAAAGCGCGAACCACATCCTCCATGGTGCGATTCCAGCGCCGAGAGACATCGTTTTGCTGAGGAGTAGCAGGAGCGGATACCTGGTGAAAAACACCATGCCCGATAAAAAAATTATTCATCTCGCCAAGAAACTTGTCACCACGATCCAAGTGGAACGTGTGCAGCGTGTGGTGGGACTGACGCTCAGCCATCACTAGCCAGAGGCAAACCGAGAGAGCAGAATCACTCTTCTCGAGCAGGTTGTAGGCCCACCGCATATGCGTGAAGTCGTCGATTAGGATCAAGACGTATTGGCCCCGATTGGACAAAGACTCGAGAGGGAGAGGACCGAGAAGGTCGAAATGGACCAACTCGAGGGGACGAAGTGCTTGAGAGCGGGAGTCAGGGTAAATGTAATGATGCATCTTACCCTAAGCGCAATAAAGACAGTCGGTCTTGGGCGGCCTCTCAAAAGAGGCCGCGTCAAGACCAAGTGCGGGCTGTGTGTGAATGAGCTTAGACACAGTATCTGAGCCCACGTAATACAAGCAATGATGCAACTATCACTGGTGCTGAGCAGAGAGAACACTAGTGACAAATACACAAGCAGATGGGGAAGGAGAGTGAGGAGAAGGAGAAGTCCGAGGACCACGATACAAAATCCACAACAGAGGCATGGAGACCAATGGCACGAGTATCAACAACAGTCACAGTCACAGAGTTTATAGAGTGCTCCACAGAGAGTCCCATCGGTGTGTAGGTACAAACAGAAAGCAGGCTGAGCTCAAGATTAGGCACAAAAAGCACCTTGGAGGGATACAAGGGGCTTGATGGACCATCAAAGTACACAACAAAGCGAAAAAACACAAGAGGACGGAGAGCAAAAAAATTACTACGATGACAGGTCGTGTGGTGAGTGGCACCGGAATCGATGATCCAGGTGTCACCGGCATCACGACTGGAGGACATCACTATGCAATGAGCAATAGAACGCTCGGCCTCAGACGGACACTCAGCAATAGGCGAGGAGGAACAACGAAGGGCACGAAGGTGGGAGTGAGGAATCCAATCAGTACTGTCAGGTCCTTCATCATCACATGCCACTTGTGTCCCCCAACGCAAGTGATAAAAAACGGCAAGAACAGATAAACAAACAATCTGTGAACCACCCGGCTTTGACAACACACTCGCACCTCCCTGAAAGCGAAGCGCTAGAAGGTGACGGAGCTCGTCGATGGTGCGATCACACTGATTTGAGTCGCCAATGATCGCCGGTGGGGAGACGAGAACTGATGCGGTGGTGGTCGCCGCATGACCAGGGCATCGCCCTGGCTGCTGTAAGCGCTTGAGCGCGATCCATAACCTGATACGGACTATGGTAGTAAGGCCATACCCCCTTTGAGGTGGCCCAGACCTGGAAGCGAATCTCCCAGCAGTCAAAACTGTCATTGCTGACATACCGTGGGTGCGGTGTCTTGAAGTCCTTGGGTTGCCGCTCCGTAGGAAGGGCAACCGCAGGCTGAGGAGTAAGAGGGATGGGGAAGACACCGGGATGAGGTAAGTCGCTAGGGAGGATCTCTGGGAGACGGAAAACGGATGTCTATGGAGGTAGGGAACTCGTCTACAGCTGGGGGAGACGCTCCTGAAGCAGGCAAATCTCACTCGTGTGGGCGCCATCCTCCATGCTTAGCATGTGAGGGTCCTCATCCTAAGGATCAAGTCCTGGCTGGTCGAGTCTTGCTCCTGACACCGGTGCGGGTGCAAACAACTGTGCAGAAACCTACTGATCTTTAATTTTAATTATGAATATTTTTCTAGTCATTTTTTCCAATGAATGTGTTTCTTCTTCAAATTTTTAAGTATCACCATAACAATTTCTAATTTATTGCTTCTTGAAAATAGTTATGTTAACCGTGAAGTGTGCCAGGGGTTTGCTCCTGTCTTGTTAAAACTTGCGGCTTCGAAAGTAAATAATCCACAATCGCGGTGCACATCCGGCTCGCGGACCGGAAATGAGTGATGGAGTGTCGCTGTCAGAGCTGTCAGTTCATCTTGACACGACACTTCCATTGCGGATTGTGACATTTGTGCCAGTCTGACGAGGCAAATCGCCGATGCGTACGACAAGGCCTGCTAGTCAGACGAAGCAATCGGACTTGAGCCCATTTGTCGTTGAATTTAAGGAACACGTATTTTCGTTCAACCAAAGCTTAAGTGCTACTAAAGCAACTTCTCCGGAAAAAAAGTAGAACGAAGTCAAAGATAAAATGATTTGAATTTTCCCAATAATCAAAATTAAAGATCACTAGGGTGTGGCACCGTCAACTCCCTCCGCGGTCTGCTGTGGAGTCGTGGATTGTCCACAAAGGAGCTTAGTGAGAGCACAGATGGCATCAGTGTGCTGCTACTACAGACGACGTATCTCATCCTGCTAACCCTGCAGCTCCTTAATGGCCTATGAGCGTGGGTTTAGGACCCCTGATGAGGACGATGAGGGGTCTGTCGGCCCTTTCTCCTAGTCACCGGCCGGAGCCATGTCAATGCTCATTATGGGCCGGGATGTCAAACCGATCAGATTACAGAACCGTCAGCGTTTCTTGAAGATTTGCAACGCTAGTAAAAAAATGATGTTTCAGCCAATAATTGGCCTAAAAGTGTTGGTGCTATAGTCATCACTTACAACGATGATGTCAGCATGAATGCTGTCCAAACAAAGCGAAACCTGGGGCGATTGTTGTTGTGTGGGTCGTACACGGCTTACGGTGACCCCTCGGCTCATGTTCATTCGCGTGTAGATCCCTGAGACTGGCGACGCTGGCAGAAGACCGGCGGCCGGCAGCGATTGGCACCCTGCAGACTCTCGTACTTTTTAGATTTGTGCTATGGGACAGCACATAGGTGTGCAGCCTATCATGACGTAGATTTTGTCTATGTTGCTGTTCTGGTTCAAACGGCTCGTCGTTCTGACGTGTCTACAAGGAGTTATGGTCAAAACTCTGTTTTTACGACTGTATTGTCCTGCTAGAAAATAGCGCCCTTGTGCACCGCGTGTGTGCACATCCACTAGGGTTGTGACACTATTTAGGTTGTTCTGGCTTCAGTTGTCATCTCTCTCTGCACAATTCAACATCTTGCAGCTTTAGACACTTGTACTTGTGTCCCTAGCCGACCCCCTGCTGCTCTCACCTCGAGCTGTGTGTGCTAGTGAGTTAGCTGGCCGACTTGTACTGCCACGTGAGCGACAACAGTGCTAGGAAGCTGTCTTTCATGGTATCAGAGCGGCGAGCCAGTGCTTGCACAGCTGCGTAGCACAGATGCAGTAAGCACAGTAGCCGTGAGCAACCGCAGCCGTTGCCTTGAGTAGTAGCAGTAGCAGTGCCCACTGCCTCTGCGGGAGGTCCTGGGAGGACCGACCACCACTCTGACCGATTTTTTAAGAACTCCGCAGCCATTCTGCGGTCGTTCCGCAATAGCAGCAGCCGCTCTGCGCAAAATCCACAGTGCTCCGCGGCGACGAGGCATCCGCGGCGGACGCGACCACTGCGCGACCTCAGCGGAACGCACCTATGGTGCTGTGGTGGCACACGGCGTTCCAAGTACGTCACCTCGCGGTGATAGTGTCGCGGCAGATCCGCGATATTCTGCGGACCCGCGTCATTCCGTTGTCGCAACCCCTTGATGGTTCTAGGATACGCCGGTGCCGCTTGCCGGTGCTCCGCCGTTACAAGTTCGCGACAGTTCCGCGCTGATTCCGTGGTCGCCAGACGCGGCCGCTACGCGGTGGTTGCGGAATGCACCGACGGTGGTGCCCCGGCAGATCGCGGCACCCCACGGTGTTCTGCATCAGCGCAACCACGGCAGCTGATCCGCTGCAATTTCGCGGTGTTCTACGGTGGTGTTCCACGAAAGTATTCCGCGAAAGTTTTTTTGCGGAGGTGTTCCACGATAGCATTCCACGGTGGTGTTTAACAGCATCGTTCTGTGGCAGTAATCTGCGGCAGCGCTCCACACTACCCTCTCCACAACAAAAGAAAAAAGGGGAAAGGGGGAGCAACCAGTCATTATGCCGAAGCAAACCCCCGCCATCGCCACCACCGACGCAACTGCCCATGGCAGCTCCGTCAGCAGCCAACGCCGGGCGCCGCCATCATCACAAGAGCGGCAGTTGCATCAGCAGCAACAGTAGCAGCACCAGCAGCAGCAACAACAGAAGCCTATGCAGCAGCAGTAGTAGCAGCGATAGCAACAGCCGCCACAACAGCAACAGCAGCAGCGGCCGCCGAGCCCGACGACATTGGCGCGCCAAGTGCGCACGTTGGCTGACCTACAGGCGGAGAGTCATAATGCTCTGATGAAGCAAGTCGCAGAGCTGCAAGATCTGATCAAGGGCCTATTGCCTCAGCAACAGGAGGCCCAGCAGCAGCAGCAACACCCGCCAGCAGACTCGAGCAAGGATCACCTTGCTCTTGGCGGCAATGCAGATGAGGTTGCGGAGACCCTCTCCGATTCTGGTGAGGAGGGTGAGGAGGAGCTGCTGCGAGCACGCCTCATCCACCTGGAGGCACGCCGTAGAGCGCGTGAGGCCAGTGTTGCCCTCCAGGACACGAGCTCCAGCGCCGACGCTGTTCTGAGCTCATCTCGCCACCCTCTGAGCTTTGAGGAGCTGGCTCTACGGGCTCGCCTGGGCAAGGGGGTTGCCTCCCCTATGCCCGGTCCCGTAGTGGCTTCAGCCGTCGCTCTGCCGACGGTCAAGCCACCCAAGTGGTTTGAGTCGGACCCGCCCGTCTTCCGGACTGGGAACGACTTCAAATCCTGGGAGCCACGCCTTTGCATGTGGGCCATAAGTGAGGGAGTCCTCGCCTACTTTCTGACCCCATATCAAGCATCTGACCTCGCCCAGACGTAGATGGCAGTCCGCGCCGCCTCCGGTCTCATGAAGGCCGCCCTAGACTTCACCGAAGACTTCAATCGGTTCCTTGGCGATCCGCTGACCGGCTCAGGAGCTAACCCTTGCAAAGTGTGGGCATTGGCTGTCACTCTTTTTGAGGGCGCCACCCTGGCCCTGACATCCCAGCGCCTCGCCAACTTCAACTCCCTCTGCCAAACTGCTCAGGAGTGTGCAGCTCACTACTGGCGCCGGGCAATCCAGCTGTACAAGGAGTTGGGAGACGATGCCCATGCGCAATACTCCGCACTCTAGATCATCCTCTACGCCATTCACCCTGACTATGCGTGCGTCTTGAGCAACTTCGACCAGACTCTGCTTCGCGACATGGCGAACGATGGGACCCTGCTGCGTTGGGCCACCCTCCACTTCCTGGAGGTCGCCGGCATGGACGCCGCAAACCGCGCTCGCCGCAGCACCACTTCAGCCGCAGTTGCGGTCGCATCCCCCTCCTCGCTGTCTATAACTACAAGGGCTCCAGCTCAGGGGAAGAAGGGCCGCAAATCGTCAAGTGGTGGTTCTAGCGGTGGGACCAGCAGCGGCACCAGCACCAACAATGTCAGTCACAGCAGCAGTAGTGGGAGCAACAGCAGCGGCGGTGGAAGCAGTAGTAGTAGTGGCAACAGCGGCTCCGGCAGCACGACGGGCCACTGGCTCGTGTGCTTCAACTGCAGAGGTGATCATCGCTATCCCGACTGCACTTGCCTGACGGGCCGCCCGTTGGATTGGGCCAAGGTCACCCGTGGGCTGTAGCAGGTACACGAGGCGCGCACGCGCCAGATGTTCGGTGCGACCGCCCGCTCAGCCGCCACTTCTGCAGCTGTCCCAGAGGAGTCTGCCGCCACAGCAGGCTTCTCCGCGGATCCTCGCGACCAGGCACTCGCCGAACGCGACAGAACAATCGCCGATCTGCACCAACTTGTTGCCCTATGCTCATCTTTGGGAGATGCGAGTGAGCTGACTGAGTTGAGAGGTCCTATTGCCTGTGTAGTGTCTGTGTTGTTACGTGATGATGCCTGTGGTGGTCCCCATGCCTAGCCGTGTGTGCGTGACGGACCTGATGATGTGTCTTGGTTGCATGCTACTCATGTGCGCTCCGCTGGTCGCCTTGTAGTATTCCCACGCTGAGCGTCCTGCTGTTGCACCTTGTTCCGTCGCCGAGTGCCACCTTGCCCCTCGTACGCGTATCATCGACGCCACCTGGGTCGTTGATTCCGGTGCCACCCACCACATGACGTGTCGCTGTGATGCCTTTGTCGTCCTGCATCCTGTTGGCGCTGTTCGCTCTTTTTGTACTATAGTTGGCCATGAGGTCCCTGTCCAGGGTGTTGGGGTTGTGCAGTTCACCGGGCCCGCTGGTCCAGTATACATCATCGATGTCCTCTTTGTCCCTGATCTGGAACTCAGTCTGCTGTCTGTTCGTGCTTGCACCAAGATGGGCCTGGGTGTCACGCACACAGCTGCCGATGCCTGCATCTTTGTGCGTGACACCGAGGAGACCGTCCTCAGTGGAACGGTCGTCGATGATCTGTATCACATCGCTGGGTCCTGTGCGAGTGCACCCCCCTTGCCTCAGTCTTCCACTGATCGTGTTTTTGTCGTTGGTGCTCTATCCCCTGAGCACCACCGTCTCCTTCATCGACGCCTCTGCCATGTGCACCTGGGGGCTGTCTACAGGCTGGTCCGCACTCAGCCTGCTCTCGGTCTTGATGCGGCATCCTTCAAGGCGCCGCCCACGACCGATTTCCTGGCATGTGCTGAAGGAAAAATGCACCGGTCCACCTATCCCGCGTCTGTCTCCAGGGCTCGTCGACCCTTGGAGCTTGTCCACTTCAACCTGATGGGTCCACTCCTTGTCAAGTTTTAGGACCACAGTTGCTACATCTTGACGTTGATTGACGACTTCACACGCATGCGCTGGGTCTACAGTTTGCGTCTCAAGAGCGATGCCGCCATTGCAGTCCGCATTTGGCTAGTTATGGCCAAGCGCCAGTCTCCCCACCGCCTTCAGACCTTTTGCTTGGACCGCGACGGCGAGTACCTCGGTGACATGGCCCGCTCCTTCACCCACCTTGGTGTCTTCCACAACCTCTCTACTCCCGCCACCCCCCAGCAGAATGGTGTCTCAGAGCGCTGGAACCGCACCATGGAGGATGCGATCCGTGCCATGCGCACTGACAGCGCCATGCCTGAGGCCTTTGCCTTCGAGGGCATGGCGTACATGACCTGGGTCTGGAACCGCATTCCCCATGCCCCCCTCCCCGGTCACCGCACACCCTATGAGCTATGGTACGGGCGTCGCAAGGATCTGTGCCTCGCCCGTGTCTGGGGCTCCCTTGCCTGCGTCTTGTTCACACCAGAGAAGCAGGGGAGCAATCTCTCTCCACGGGGCCGTGTCTGTGCCTTTGTTGGCGTCGTTGGACAATGCTGTCCAAACAAAGAAAAGCTTGGGATGATTGTTTTTGTGTGTGCTGTACACGGCTTACGGTGGATGCTCGGCTCATGTCCATTCACGTGCAGATCCCTGAGACTGGCGACGGTGGCAGAAGACCGGCGGCCGGCGGCGACTGGCACCCAGAAGACTCTTGTACTTTTTAGATTTTTGCTGTGGAATAGCACATAGGCATGCAGCCTATGAGGACGTAGATTTCTTTGATGCGGTCATTTTTGTTCAAACGGCTCGTCGTTCTGACGTGTCTACAGGGATTTATGGTCAAAACTGTGTTTTTGCCACTATATTTTCCTGCTAGAAAATAACGTCCTTGTGCGCCACGTGTGTGCACATCCACTAGGGTTGTGTCACTATTTAGGTTGTTATGGCTTCAGTTGTCATCTCTCTCTGCACAATTCAACATCTTGCAGCTTCTGACACTTGTACTTGTGTCCCTAGCCAACCCCTTGCTGCTCTCACCTCCACTTGTGTGTGCTAATGAGTTAGCTGGCCGGCTTGTACTGCCACGCCGGCGACAACAGTGCTAGGAAGCTGTCTTTCAGCGATTATGCGCCAAAGGATGCTGAATGCAATGGCGGTGGTTTTGTGCAAAAAAAACTTAAAGAAAGTAAAGAACGTCACCATTCTCTTTTTAGCCCAAAATCCGGAAAAAAATATAGATCTGAGAGCATTGTTTCACATATTGGAGCCTACAAGGCATGAAATGAGGCGGGAGTGGAAGCGATCAATAGGGTTTTGCAAGAGCTTTATGAAGAGCTATTACACGCCAAAAATGGTGGTCAAATAGGGCACTTGCATTCTCTCACGTCCGTGAAGAGTGGTATGTGCGACCTGAGTGAAGCTTGTGGGACCCTTCACAGACCCCTTCTCAACATCTCATGCCTCAACTGCTGTTGGAGAGTGTTGGGATATCCTTGGCTGCCCCATGGTAGTGGCGTGGTGATGCGGTAGCAAGGGTGTCTCCACTGCTGCAATGTGTTGCAGCGGGTCATCGTGGGTTGGTGGGTCCTCCAAGGACTGCGGCTTTAGCTGTGGCTCTCACGACGGCAAAGGTCTGGCTAGGAGACACAAGTCCGAGTGTGAAAATGCTTCAATAGCATTTGCAGAGAGTTCACAAATGACAGGTCCATAGCATAAATACCTGCCGCGGCGCACGGCAGGTGTCGCACGTGGCAGTGCAAGGTCTGTCCTAAAACCGGTCCAAAAGCACTATTTTGGTCGTAACTCTGCGCAAACAAATCACAACTCTACGCTGTTTGAACCTAAATGTGCAGGATTTCAAGCCAGACGCTATGACTGGTTACATGCATGCATCTGTCATCAAACAGTGGACACACAATGCAAAACATGTAAATCGGGCCCACGGCCAGTCCACGGATGTAATCCTACAGGCTGTAGAAAAATTGCAGAAGGTCAGAGACAACATCCAGGAAGCTGGGGCAGTCGCCGGTCAGCTCCGAGTGGGTGGTCCACCACCTGCCGACCCGCCGGTGCCTCCTGGGTCCGCATGAGGAATCTGCAAAGGCATGGACACGACCGAGTGGTCAGAGTGGACTGTACAGCTCGACGGGAACGTCACAAATCACAACACATTTTCTCGGCGAGTGCATTGCTACGAGCTTGGTTTGAGTTGTTTGGGTGGACACGCGCTCACAATGAGGTGATATTGTCACGAAGACACTCAATAGAAACGTCTTTGTTCTGATTGAAACTGGCCTTTTTTAGCATCAATTTCTGTGATTAAGGATCATGGGGGTATTTATGTCCGTGGCTTAGTGGGTGGTCCACATCATCTTTAATATCCTCTCGTTTTGCTGCGCATGCTCACTCTATCACAAATGTGAAGAAGGCTAAGCAATGTAACTGCATTGAAGTTCTTTCTATGTGATGGGAAACACATGAAAAAGGAGCTTCCAAGCTCTCTGAATAGCAGCACATATGCATACAATGGTTTATATCCACATAAGCTTCTCTCTCTCTCTCATGATCCTTGGTCATGGAAATTCAGCCGGTAGTGTTGAAGTTCGTCGGCCACTCATAACTCTATGCCCTCTTGCCTCTCACACTTTGCACACATTCTGTACAGATTGAATGACAATGGTCCCACCTAGGGAAACGCCCAACATGCTCATCCTGATTGAAGGTGGTGGCGTTCCAAGTTGTTGCTTCTACCTGGACGCAGGAATCACCTTGAGCACAAATGAGACCATTGCATGACTTTCCACGGATTTTCTTTGACTCTCTGTGATGCGGTAGTTGCTAGGGCCATACACTCTCACTGCCGTGCCTTGCATCATTTTATCTTGCCTTGCATGTGATGGGGGAGCTGCATACTTCCCGGGTGCTGATCCTTAGGGGGCCACCGTGCTGGTTTGACCGTGCATCGGTGAGTAGCCACCCTCGGTTATTCCGAGAGGTCGGGCTCGACCCCCGGATGGCGGCAGTTGCTCACCCGAGCACGACACTCGTGGTGAGTGAGTGCTCACCGGTACATGTCTTGCTCGCTTCTCCCCTTTCTAACTTGTCTTTGTTGAGTGTGAAGCTTTGCAAGCAAGTTACCGCATCCATGGCGTCTCTCGCTTCATGTGACTTGTCACATTCTTCCATCTCACCTCACATGATCTAACAATGAGGAATCCTAGTAACTTCTGGTATCAGAGC
>SZWC01010718.1:41539-79979 GCA_023375785.1 Penium margaritaceum | reverse complement strand
GCGCAGCAGCACCCGCCGCGCGCAGTAGCAGCAGCAGCAGCGCAGCCGCTGCTGCCACCACTGCACACGCAGCTACGCAGCTGCTGCTGCAGCTGACAGCACAGCTGCAGGAGCAGCTGGGCGGAAACTGCTGCGCAGCTTCCGCAGAGCTGCCGCGCGCCACCGCGCAGCGGCAGAACCGTGACAAGAAAGAAAAAAAAAGGAGGGGAAGAGCTGACGTAAGCATTGGTGGTTGCTGACGTCATCATGTCGTGCTGACGTCAGCAACCACTTGCTGACGTCAGCATTACACTTTTCCAAATTTTCAACCGGAAAGTCAAAAGTTGCCAGCGTTTCAAAAGTGTATTGGTGTCCGGCTGTACATTGGTGTCCGGCTGTGCATTGTCGTCCCATAGTGAGCGGCGACATGAGTTCGCCCGACGACAAGGACAAGGGACCAGGTGATCCCTCCTCCTCTTCTTCAGGGGTATTGAGCCCTCGCTTGCAGGCCATTGAGGACCTGCGCAGCCAGCAGGAGGAGATGCGTCGTTTGCAGCGAGAGCAGACTGACGCGATCCGCACACTGACTGAGCTCCTGCGCGCTCAGTCCACGGCTCCTCCGCGGATTTCTGAGGGAGCTGCCGGAGTTACGGCCTCCACCCAGCACTCGGCTCAGGTGCCCGTGACGGGTGCCCCGCCTGCTTCACCTCCTGGTGTGGTTTCCCCACCACCCGCGGACCTCCTTGATGACGAGCCATTCATGCCAGGCTTCGAGGATGACTCCCAAGAGTGGGAGATTCGTCTTCTACAGGAGCGCCTCCGTCAGCTGCAGACGGGTATCCGACCTCCACCCGTGTCCCCGATACGACCGTCACCTGACTTCCCCGGTGATCACCCCCTTCCAGGAGTTTTTCCCGTCTCTCGCCCTCCTCAGCCTGCGGCTGCTCTCCCCACAGAGCGGCAGCCAAAGGACTTTGAGGCACCACTTCCACGGTACATCAGCGAGGATGGATTTGACTGTTGGGAGATCCTGTTTCAGGTGTGGGCCACTTCTGAGGGAGTGTGGCCTTACTATCACAGCCCATACCAGTCTACAGATCTAGCACAAGTGCTGGCAGCAGCCCGGGCCATGCGAGGACTTCTCTACGCCATGCCACGCGAGACCGTCGTTGACATCCGTCCCTTCCTCGGCGAGGCTTGCACAGGCACCGGAGCTGATCCTCGTGGAGGCTGGGATCTGGCGTTGTCCCTACTGGCCGCAGAGACGCACGCCACGCGTGCGTCACACATTCGTGCTTTTCACTCTCTCCGTCAGGGACCAGCGGAGCCTGCAGCGGATTACTGGCGACGCGCCATGCGTATCTACACGCGTCTGGGGACCTCAGGGGGCACACAGTTGTGGGCGCTTCGGACGATCATGCTCGGAGTTCGCCTGGAGTACACCGACATATTCACACGGTACAGCGACACTGCTCTCGAGCCTTTCTCAGCCACCCTGCAGCTGCTCCCTTGGGCCCATCAGCTTTCCTCCAGGTGACGTCGGCCCGCGAGGCAGCAGTAGCACATCAGGAGACTTCCCTCGCTGCAGCAGTCCTCGCCTCACCACCATCTTCCCTCCTGCAGTCATCCTCATCTACCTCCATCACGACCTCATCTTCCTCCTCCTCTTCGACCCCATCTACACCCACGCAGACGCAGGGCATTGCAGCAGCTGCCCAGGGGAAGAAGAAGAATAGGAAGCGCGGATCAGGTTAGCAGCAGTCGTCATCCAGTGGTAGCAGTGGCCGTTCCGTGCACTGCTACAACTATGGAGGTGCCCATCGCTACACCGAGTGCCAGCAGCCGCTCGACTGGGAGCGCATCACTCGCGGACTTCAGGCTGCCCATGCTGCTCACACCGCGTCCGGCACGTCGACCGACCACTCCTCTGGACGCGCGGCGACTACGAGTGCAGCTGTTCCTGCATCCTCACCGGCAAGCAGCAGTGATCGAGACCCACGTGACCGCACCATCGCCGAGCTTCGTCATCTTCTGGCGCTTCGCTTTCAGGGAGGTGCGAGTGTGTTGTCATCGTCGAGTGGGTCACAGACTGCTTGTTTGTCTGTCCTCGTGACTCGTGATGACACGTGTGGGGGAGCGAAGTCCGCATGTGATGATGATGGGCCTGACTGCACTGACTGGATTCATGAGTCTCACCTTCGTGATGTACGTCGTTCCTTCTCACTGACGGCTCAGCGTCCCTCTGATTCCGAGTGTTCCATTACTCGTTGCACAGTGACGTCCACCAGTCGTGACTCCGGTGGCACTTGGATCATCGATTCCGGTGCCACCCACCACATGACGTGCCGTCGTAGTGACTTTGTGGTACTTGGTCCTGTCACGAGTGTCTGTTCTGTTCGTACAGGTTCTGGTCAGTCCTTACCGGTTCACGGTGTTGGGGTTGTATGCATTGATGGTCCGTGTGGCCCCCTGTATCTCTCTGACGTGCTGTTTGTGCCTGATCTTGAGCTCACTCTGCTGTCTGTGCGTGCCTGTACTCTGATGGGTCTCTCCGTTGAGCACATCGCTGATTCAGCGACTGTGCCAGCTCTTCACACTCGTAGCATTGTCCTGCGTGCTTCAGTCGTAGATGATTTGTACCGCATTGCTATCCCCGGAACACAAGCGGTTGCTTCACCGACGTCTGTGTCACGTGGGCTCCGACACTGTGTCGAAGCTCATCCGGACACAACCCGCTCTTGGTCTTGACGTGGCTTCTTTCGAGAAGCCACCCAAGACCGACTGTCTTTTTTGCGCTCAGGGAAAGATGCACCGGTGCACTTACCCTGATTCGCGTTCCCGAGCGCTGAGGCCCCTCGAGTTGGTCCACTCGGACCTGCTCGGTCCTGTCCCGGTCGAGTCGCTGTCCGAGAGGGGCCGGTATGTTCTGAAGCTGACCGATGACTTCACCCGGATGCGGTGGGTCTACAGTCTGCGTCAGAATAGCGACGCCGCCCTCGCGGTTCGGCTCTGGCTCGTGATTACTGAGAGTCAGTCTCGCCACACGCTACATACCTTTTGCTCGGATCGCGGTGGCGAGTTCCTCGGCGAGATGGACTCCTTCTTTGTTGAGCACGGCATTTTTCACCAGGTCTCCGCTCCTGCTACCCCACAGCAGAACGGTGTATCTGAACGCTGGAACCGCACCATGGAGGATGCGGTCCGCGCCATGCGGTCTGAGTGCAGTCTCCCGGAGTCCTTCGCATTCGAGGGCTTCGCCTACATGACTTGGGTCTGGAACCGCCTCCCGCATGGTCCGCTTCCGGATCATGTTACACCGTACGAGCACTGGTTTGGCCACCGTGCTGATCTTCGTCTCGCATGCGTCTGGGGATCCCTGGCCTCCGTATGGTACACTGAGGACCAGCAGAGGTCCAAGGTCTCCCCTCGAGGTCGCTTGTGTGCCTTCATCGGCATCTCCCCGCGGTCGAAGGCCTGGCGCTTTTGGGACCCCACTCGCCGTCGTGTCATTGAGTCCCGTGACGCGCTGGTTTTTGCTGGAGGCCGTGAAGGAGGCCAAGGCTGTCCTACAGACCGCCTACAGGATGAAGGACCTCGGTCCTGCATCGGTGTTTCTTGGTATGGAGATTGTGCAAGATCGTAGACATCGGACACTGTTGCTGCATCAGGCCCGATACGCACGAGTCATGGGGGAGCGCTTTAGCGAACTCCTTGGTGCACTGCCCACTGCTTCCACACCACTCACACCTGATGGGCAGGATGCCCTGAAGGTGGATGACCCTACACTGCTAGGGAAGACAGTGGACTTGACCTTGTACCTCCGTCTTATCGGATCTCTGATGTACCTGGCCAGAACCACGCGTCCCGACATCGCGTTCGCCGTCAACCTCCTCGCTCAGTTCTCGGAGGCTCCACGTATGGTACGTGGTCTCCACGCCGTATCTCGGACTCTGCTTTCGTGGGCAGTGTTCGGTGGTCCTTGACGGCTACACTGATAGCGACTGGGCTTGGAGCCCTGACGGGCGCAGTCGCACTGGCTACGTGTTTCTGCTCGGTGGTACCGCTTTGTCTTGGCGAAGCGGGAAGCAGGGCTGCATCGCACGTAGTTCGTCAGAGGCAGAGTATGTGGCTTTGGGGGCAGGGGCTGCTGAGGCAGTTTGGCTGCAGCGCTTGTTTCTTGAGCTTGGGCAGTCAGTACCCGCCATTGTGCTGCGTTGCAACAACCACAGTGCTCTTGCCATTGCGGAGAACTCTGGTATATTTCATGCTCGCACAAAGCACATTGCGGTTGAGCATCACTTTGTTCGTGATCTGGTGGAGCGACGCGTGATCTCCATCATGTGGGTTGGCACTGACTTGCAGCGTGCTGATTTCTTGACGAAGGCACTTGCCCGCGGAAAGTTCTTGGTGGCCATTCGTTCTGTTGGGCTTCGCCCCGTGCGTGACAGTGGTTGAGTGTGGGATGTACGTTGACGTCTCATCTGTCTGTGTCACTCACTATGTGGTTGTACCAGTGCTGCACGCGTATGGACATGCGTACCATCGGGTCATGGGGGAGTGTTGTGCTTTGTGCCATTCCTGTACAGTTTACTGTGACCACTCGGCCGTGTCCATACTCGTGCAGATCCTTGAGGCAGGCGGCCCTGGTGACACCGGAGCGTCGACAGGCGGCGGACTACCCGCCAGGAGCTGACCGACCATTGTTCTAGAGCCCTTGATGTCACCGGGACTCCTTGCTGTGCCTTCTACGTCTTGCAGGCGCCTTTCGGCAGACTGGGCATGAGGCCCATTTGCATGTTTTTGCATTGCATACTCGCTGTCAGTCGCTGCGTCCGTCTTTTGATTCTGCACGTCTAGGTTCAGACGGCGTAGCATTCTAAGATGTGTGCGCAGAGTTATGGCCAAAACAGTGTTTTTGGGCCGGTTTTACGACAGCTCTTGGACTGCCGCGTGCGACACCCGCCGTGCGCCGCGGCAGGTATCTATGCCCTGGACCTGTCAGTTGTCATTTCTCTCTGCATATGCTATATTGAAGCATTCTGACACTTTGACTTGTGTCTCCTAGCCAAACCCTTGCCGTTGTGTGTACGACCTGTGACTGTCGTCACCGTCTGACCAGGCACTGACGCCCGGTCAGCGGCCGTGTTGCTAGGAAGCTTCTACGCACTTTCTCACACCGTCCTTCGAATCATAGACCGCCATCTTTATGGACCCCATGCTCGGACTGTCTGACAGTCCAATCGCATGTCTCTTGAGTCGGTCTTTCTTCGCAATCTTGGCCGCCTTTCATTGGCTGCCTCCCACCTGCCGCTGTTTCGGCAGGGGAGAAAGTGGTCACGTCCTGCATGCAGTTCCTCCTGCCGTGACCTCAGCTTGAAAACCTAACGCATCAGGATGGGGCACCTGCCTTCTTGATGAAGCGTGCGGGAACTCACGCTCGTTGCTTAAGCTACACCCTCAGTCTGCTGCACGAGAGTCTAAGTCTGAGAGCTCTAGTGCTGCTACTAGAAAACGCGCACGTCAGACTCAACACCAAAGAACAGCTGAAAATAGGAAATGACCGATTAGGATGTGTGTAGCGTGGCACTACCACGCCGACCGGTTGAAGGAGCCACGTGGCTCGAGCGGGGTCACCTGGGACTGTAGGCAGGTAAACAGGATGGCTTGAGGGTCGGAGACCCTCAAGCAACGCGGTTTTGGCCTAGTCAGTCAAGGATTCCGTCGAATCCGTTACATTGGTATCAGAGCTCCAGGGCTTGAATCCCACGTCGAAACTACCGGAGATGCCAAGGCGGCTCTCACTCCTAGCAGGGGGGAGTGTAGCGTGGCAGTGCCACGCCAACTGGTCAAAGGAGCCACGTGGCTCCAGCGGGGTCACCTGGACTGTGGGCGGTTAGACGGGATGGCTTGAGGCTCGGAGACCCTCAAGCACCGCAGTTTTGGCCTAGTCGCACAGACACGGCCTTGAGGGGAGAATTTGGACCCCTGTGTTGTGATTTGTGACGTTCTTGTCCACCTGTACAGTTTACTGTGACCACTCGGTCTTGTCCATACTCGTGCAGATCCCTGATGCGGACCCAAGCGGTACCGGTGCGTCATCTGGTGGCGGACTACCAGCTGGGAGCTGACCGACAACCGTTCCAGAGCTCTGGACGCTTCTCGGGACTTCTTGCAGTTTTTCTGCAGAACGTAGGACTTTATCGGTGGACTGGTCGTGGGCCCGATTCGCATGTTTTGCATTGTGTTTCCACTTTTTTATGCCGGATGCATACATGTGACCAGTCCTAGCATCCGGCTTGTGATTCTGTACGTCTAGGTTCAGACGGCGTAGCGTTCTGACATATGTGCGCAGAGTTACGGCCAAAACAGTGGTTTTCGGCCGGTTTTAGGACAGATCTTGCACTGCTGTGTGCGACACCCGCCGTGCGCCGTGGCACATACTTATGCCATGGACCTGTCATTTGTCATCGCTCTCTGCAAATACTATTGAAGCATTCAGACACCTTGCCTTGTGTCCCCTAGCCGCACTCTTGCCGTTGCGTGTACGACCTATGACTGTCGTCACTGTCTGATCAGGCACTGACGCCTTGTCAACAGGAGTGTTGCTAGGAAGCTTCTTTGAATCTTCTCACCCTGTTGTTCTGGTGTGAACCAAACGCAAGCAAGAGATCCCCACACAAACGCAAGTCGAAGAATGGCGCAACGTCCGTACCGCAGTTGGTATGGAGTGTGTGTGTTCGGGAGAGGGCTGTGAGGGACGCGGTTCCATACCCATGTCATGTAAGCCATGCCCTCGAAGGAGAACGCTTCTGGCATGCCGCTGTCCACCTGCATGGAGCAAACTGCATCCTCCATGGTGCTGTTCCAGCGCTATGACACGCCGTTTTGCTGAGGCGTGGCAGGGGCGGAGAGGTTGTGAAACCCTCCCACTGCGGCAAAATACCGGTCAAGGTCCCCCATGAATTCACCGCCCCGATCAGAGCGGACGTTCTGGAGTATATGGCCAGACTGTCGCTCAGCCATAACAAGCCATGTATGCACAGCGAGGGCAACATCAATTTTTAGGCGTATGCTGAAAACCCATCGCATGCGGGTGAAATCGTCCGTGATTGTTAGGACATAACGCCCTCTGTCATCCTCGAACTCCACAGGAAGGGGTCCCAGGAGATGAGAATGAACTAACTCGAGGGGCTTGAGGGCGCGAGAGTCAAAGAGAGAGTACGTGGCGCGGTGCATTCTGCCTTGGGCACATTGTAGGCAATCGGTTTTGGGCGGTGCCTCAAAGGATGCTGTGTCAAGACCTAGTGCAGGCTGAGATGGAATCAGATGATCGACCGCATCTAGGTGGACATGGCACAAGCGTCTGTGGAATAGACGCTGGTGCTCAGGCAAAAGCGTGTCGGTTACGAACAAGCGTACGGCAGGGGATGTGGATATGGGGACAGACTCGGGGCAGGCGGAGACATGGTACAAGTCTCCAATTGCCTTGCCACGGAGTACTACTTTAGCAGTATCGCACACAGAGACAGTGGCATCCTCACCAGTGAATGCGACGCTAAGACCCATCCATGTAGAAGCACGTCCAGATAGCAAATTGAGTTCAAGATCGGGCACATAAAGCACGTTGGAGACATAAAACGGCCCTGACGGTCCATGGAATTGCACCACACCCTCACCCTGAACAGGAACCTCATGCCCAGTAGCTGTGCGCACAGACCTCATAGAGCCAACAGGACGAAGCACCACAAAATCACGTCGACGACATGTCATGTGATGGGTGGCACCTGAATCCAAGATCCAAGTGGCATCTGTCACACACTCTGGCGAAGTGACGGAACAAGTCCCAACAGTACAAGCAGTGTACATAGATTGCTCAGCAAATGACTGCTGAGCTGCGCGGGCAACACGTACATGTGATTCATCAAGCCATGACAGGTTGTCGCGACCTGAGTCAACAATGGACAGGTCAGCATCATCACGTCCAACGAACGACTCCATAGACTCAACAGTGCACTGTGCCCCACCGCCACCATCCCAACTGCACGTTACGGATGCAACAAAATCCACAGTGGGATCTCTTGGCGTAGTCTATGCACTCGCACCTCCCTGAGTGGTGAGCCGGAGAAGCTGGCGGAGTTCGGCAATGTTGCGGGCCCGTGTTACGAGCTGCTGCTCCAAGGGTGACAGGTCTCTGGTGTCCTCTTTTGCTGATGGAGACTGCAGGTCAGTCGCCGTTGTGGAGTGTGCGGAGGCGCGTTCATGCTGCTCAAACGCTTACTGCAAACCCTACGCGATCTTCATCCAGTTTTTGGGGAGCTTGCACTCTGTGTAGCGGTGCGCTCCCCCGCAGTTACAGCATTCCCACTATCTCTCCCGGGTGAGCTTTGGAGTCTCCTTGCCATCCTTGCGATCCTTGCCACCCCTCCAGTTATTTCTCCCTTTCTTCCCCTGAGCGGCAACGGGTATGCCAATTGCTCCTGCGGCAGTTGCCGTCGACTGCGACGACTGATGAGAGGAAGGAGGGACAATCCGCATTGCATGGACTTTGACGACAACTATGACTGACGCACCATGGCGGGCATCATTTGCAGCTCCAACTCCTACCACGTGTAGGAAGTGCTTAGTGGCCCATGACAACAGCAGGCCTCTATCGGTCATCTCCTCGAGGCTCTTCAGGCTGAAGTTGTCAAAGGCCTTCGCCTGCTCGCGTCCAACACCGATCCTGACAGTGTTGAACGCCATGAGTTGTCCAGACCCATGCTTCCCCATGGCCCTGTACAGCCGCATCGCCCGCCGCCAGTAGTCAGTCGGTGTCTCGTGTGCACCCTGACGCAGGGAGTTGAAGTCCGAGAGCTCCTGTGATGTTGTTTCCATAGTCGCGCCTTCAAACAGGGTAGTTGCGAACTTCCATGTGCTGCGCGGGTCAGCTCCTGCACCGATGCGTGGGTCACCAAGGTAGGGTTCAACGTCACGGGTGTACTCCTCTAGGACTGCCTTGAGGAGATCGTAGGCAGCGCAGGCAGCATTCGACGTCTGCTGGGGGTCAGTGGCCTGATACTGGCTGGTGTAGTATAGGTACACCCCCTCGTTGACTACCCACATGCGAAACCGTGGCTCCCAGGTGTTGTAGCTGTCCTCCTGCAGGTAGTTGGGTGGGTCGGTCTCGAACTACTTGGAGGGCTTCGCTGTCGGCAGAGCCGCCGGGGCAGCTTGCTCGAGCGGTGGAGACATGGGATCTTCCCTCAGCCCCAAGCTTGTGCGGAGAAACAGGTCTTCCAAGGAGGCTGGGTCTGGGACAGGCCTGCGGGTGTCGCTTGGACCTGCTTCGCCAATCGTTGTTGCTTTGCGCGCTGAGCGGGTCAGACGCCGTTTTTCCAACTGTGCAAGGCGAAGGCACAATATCCCTTCCTCGTTACTGGCGTCTGTATCTGACTCTGGCAGGTTGTCTGATGGCTCACCATCGAACGCTCCTAAAGCTACATCGACGTCGGCTGCAACTGCACTCTCGATGTCATCTAGCCTTTGCGCAATACATCACGTAACAACCTCTGCTCATGCTCCTGCTGCTGTTGTTGTTGCTGCTATTACTGCTGCTGTTGAAGTTGTTGCTGCGGTTGGACTGCGTCCCGAACTAACTTGAACAGATCCACTATCTGTTTGGCAGTCTGCTCAGCCTGTTGCATCTTCTACTCACGCAGCTCGCGCAGGCCATGTGCCAGTGAGGTGGGACTAGACGGGGATGTGTCCCGCGTTGGCTTAGTGTGGCGCCATCCACGTAGGAGGCAGCAACGCCAGCGTCCATGGTGGAGCTGGCATTGCTGACTCCAGCAGGTGTGTCCTTTGGCATTGTGAATGTTGGTTGCTATCTCTGTCGTTGGGTGGTCAATGCTGCCGAAAAAAAAACTCGGCAACATTTACCCGGCCCCAGTGGGCGTGGGATATGTGTCGGGGCCATTTTCAGCCCGAGGACAGTCGATAAACCACCCACACGCTACCGAAAAATTTTGGCAGCAATTCCCCCGCCCCAGTGGGCGTGGGAATTCTGGGAGGGGTCTTCTACGTGTACCTGAACCACCCCCACCCAACCCAGGAGCAGAGGGGATCCTCGCCAGCAGGGGGAGGGGAATACCAAGAGAGACCGATGTCCGAAAGGTGCTCTTGACAACTGCTGCTGCTACTGCCAGTGCTGTTGTCACAACTCTCAACGACGGTGATCTCAAGCCGCCTGGGGGTCGGCTACTATGCACAATGCTACTACCGATGTCGAAGCTACTGCGGCCGCCACACACGCTGACGTTGCTGTGCCATATAGCTGCCGTAACTATGGCGGGCAAGCAGTCGCTGTTGCGTCTGCTGCCCGCTGCTGTAGGCACTGGCTGCTGCCCCTGCCTACTGCTGCACACTGCCGGCGTGGCAGCTACTGCTATGTACAATTGCAAGCACTGTTGCGGTTGAGCAGTTGCCAATGTGGCTGCTGCTCGCTGATGGAGCTGCCTGCATCAGCCGTCACCCACTCCTACAAGGAGCGGGATAGCCGACGCCGCGGCTGCCGTCCGCCACTAGAGTGGCTGGCTGCCACTGCCGTCGCCGCCGCTCGCTGCTGCGCCTCGCTGTCGCTACAGCTGCTGCTCTGCGCAGCTGCCACTGCCACTACTAGTTCGCACCGTAGTGGCTGCGAGTGCGGCCTGGAGGGTCCCCCCCTCCCCAGGATCTCACTGCGCTTCCCAAGCGCAGCACGACAATCTTGGCTCATCACGCTCTGATACCAAAACAGTAACAGCCTTCCACCTATCCCTCACGTGAATGTGTGCAACATGAGAGTGTGGTCAGAATGCAACTGACGGTGCTCAAAACGGACATGTGTGGAGGGAGGGAGCGTCAGATACGCGAGTGAGGAGAGGAGTAACAAAGCTACGAGGTGGTACTCGCTAATCGAGTCCACCTATTGGCCGGCGAGAGAGAGCTTGCCGGCACTCGCTAAAAAATAAGTCATGGGCAAACCTACCCCATGTCACAACCTGTCCACAAACAGAGTTTGGACACACTCTCTGCCTGTCTAAACTAACACGACCTCACAAGCAAGACTAAAATAGGTCACCAAGGTATTACAGTTCACAAACAAATGAGCATGACACTGGATTGTCTCGAGGATAAATGTGTGCTCTCCAAGAGGGGGGTAGCAACAATGCGAGTGTCTCCTGAGGCTGCTCGCCAGCTGCCGGACTCATGTCTGCTCCCCCAGTCTCCCGTACTCTCTGCCTCCTCAAGGATTTGCGAGGCAATGGACGTGAGCCGAGAGGTCACAGTATTGATTCTGTTGCGTCCGTGACGTGCAGTTGGGATGGTGGCGGTGGGGCACAGTGCACTGTTGAGTCTATGGATTCATTCATCAGACGTGATGATGCTGACCTGTCCATTGTTGACTCAGGTCGCGACGACCTGTCGTGGCTTGACGAGTCACATGTACATGTCGCCCACGCAGCTCAGCAGTCATCTGCTGAGCAATCTCTGTACACTGCTTGTGCAATTGGGAGTTGTTCCGTCACTTTGCCAGAGCGTGTGACGGATGCCACTTGGATCTTGGATTCAGGTGCCACCCATCACATGACATGTCCTCAACGTGATTTTGTGGTGCTTGGTCCTATTGGCTCTGTGAGGTCTGTGCGCACAGCTATTAGGCATGAGGTTCCTGTTCAGGGTGAGGGTGTAGTGCAATTCCATGGACCATCAGGGCCATTTTATGTCTCCAACGTGATTTATGTGCCCAATCTTGAACTCAGTTTGCTATCTGGGCGTGCTTGCACACGGATGGGTCTTAGCGTCGCATTCACTGGTGAAGATGCCACTGTCTCTGTGTGCAATACGGCTAAAGTAGTGCTCCGTGGCAAGGCAGTTGGAGACTTGTACCATGTCTCCGCCTGCCCTGAGTTTGTCCCCATATCCACATCCCCTGCCGCACGTGTGTTTGTAACCGGCACGCTTTCGCCTGAGCACCAGCGTCTATTGCACAGACGCTTGTGCCATGTCCACCTGGATGTGGTCGTTCATCTGATTCGAACTCAGCCTGCACTAGGTCTTGACACAGCATCCTTGGAGGCACCGCCCAAAACCGATTGCCTACAATCTACCCAAGGCAAAATGCATTGCGCCACGTACCCTCTTTCTGACTCCCGGGCCCTCAAGCCCCTCGAGTTAGTTCACTCTGATCTCCTGGGACCCCTTCCTGTGGAGTTTGAGGATGACAGAGGGCGCTATGTCCGAACAATCACGGATGATTTCACCCGCATGCGATGGGTTTTCAGCCTACGCCTAAAGAGTGACGCTACCCTCGCTGTGCGTACATGGCTTGTTATGGCTGAGCGACAGTTTGGCCATACACTCCAGAACTTCAGCTCTGATCGGGGCGGTGAATTCATGGGGGACCTTGACCGGTATTTTGCCGCAGTGGAAGTGTTTTACAACCACTCCGCCCCTGCCACGCTTCAGCAAAACGGCGTGTCAGAGCGCTGGAACCGCACTATGGAGGATGCGGTTCGTTCGATGCGGGTGGACAGCGGCATGCCAAAAGCCTTCGCCTTCAAGGGCATTGCTTACATGACATGGGTATGGAACTGCATCCCTCACGGCCCTCTCCCAAACACACACACTCCATACCAACTGTGGTACGGACGTTGCGCCGATCTTCGGCTTGCGCTTGTGTGGGGGTCTCTTGCTTGCGTCTGGTTCACACTAGAACAATAGGGGTCCAGATTCTCCCCTCGAGGCTGCTTCTGTGCGTTTGTTTGCGTGGCCTCACGCTCCAAGGCCTGGCAATTCTGGGACCCCAGTCGATGGCGCATTGTAGAGTCTCGGGACGCGCTGTTCTTTGAGCGTCTCTCCTTGCGAGACCTGCACTCCATAGTCGCATTCCCCTGGGTGTACTACAGTCCCTCGCAGAAGGGGGGGTGGACTGACTGGTGATGCTATCCCAGTCACCCTTGGCGCTCCTGGTCCGTCCCACTCACCGGCTGACTCTCCTGAGTTGTCTACCCCGCTTGTCTCATCTACCTTGCCAGTGGCGTCTGCATCGCCTGCGTTGGCTGCGTCGCCCGTCCTGTCTGCGCCGCCCGTTCTGCCTATGTCACCTGTTGCATCACCACTGCTGCCCGCATCATCCACGCCTACATCACCTGCAGAGCCAACGGTGTGGCTTGCGTCATGTACATCACCTACAGAGTCTGGGTTGCCGGTCGAGGCGCCGGTGTCATCCCCGTCCACTGTATCCCCTGTCGACGCATCGTCACCACTTGACACATTGCCAATGTCGTCATCCGATGCGTGTCCACCTCATGCTCCAATGGCACCGCCACTAGAGCCCTACCGACGTGGTGAGGGCAGGTGGCTTCGCCCACGTCCTGCTCGGAGCGTGCATAGTGGGGACTCCGGCATGAGGGCCTTAGGCCTCAGCGCGGAGGGCCTCACTGAAGTTCACCCGGGTTGTGCTACAGGTGTCGTGCTCCTTGCCCACGAGCGCCGACTTGCGACCGACTCTGCATGGTCCACCGTCACTGTTGGTCCCTCGTCCGCGGCCTATGCCCTGGCCACGTGCATTGGAGTCACTATGGCCCCAGACCCTAGTGTGATGGGTGTGATGCCAGACCCCAGCACGTTGTACTAGGCGTTGGCCGGTCCCGATGCAGCACTCTGGCGCGAAGTGTGTGAGGCTGAGCTGGCTGCCCTCATTGAACATGGGGTTTGCGAGGTTGTAGACCTGCCGTGTGGACGCAAGGCTGTTCAGGCCAAGTGGGTCTTGCGGAAGAAACTTAAGCCCGACAACTCAGTCAAACGCTACAAGGCACGACTGACTACGAAGGGATTCTCTCAGGTGAAAGAAATCGACTTCACTGAGACTTTTGCGACTGTTGGTAGCATGACCACGGCCCTGGGTATGCTGTCACAAGTGGCCCAGCACGACTAGGAGCTCCACCAGATGGACGTTAACAATGCGTTCTTACATGGGAAGCTGGACGAGGAGATTTACATGGTCCAGCCCCCGGGCTTTGAGGACGGTAGTGGACGTGTGTACCGGCTGCGGAAGGCCCTATATGGCCTGAAGCAGTCACCTTGGTGTTGGAACAAAGAAATCACCAGCACACTCCTTAGAGTTGGCTATGTCCAGAGTACGGCGGACCCATCGCTCTTCCTCTCACAGGCTCCTGAGTTGCTCACGGCCATCCTGGTCTACGTCGATAACCTTCTGATCGCTTCACCCAATCTGAAGGCTATCGAAGCAGCCAAGGGTGTGTTACGTTCGACATACAAAATGAAAGACCTGGGAGAGGCCACAGTGTTTTTGGGCATGCAGATCGTGCGAGATCGTGCTCGGCGGACGCTTCTGGTCCATCAAGAGCGGTATGCTCTCACATTGGGGGAGCGTTTTGACAAGCTGCTTAGCACGGTACACACGACATCAACCCCGATCACCCCTGACGGACAGGACGCTCTGAAGGTCGACGATCCAGCAAAGCTAAGGGAGCCAGTCGATGTGACCTTGTACTTGCGCGTCATTGGCTCGCTCATGTACTCGGCCACGACAACACGCCCGCACATCGCCTTCACTGTTAACCTGTTTGCACAGTTTTCACAAGCACTGCGCATGCGGGTTCTTTAGGCTATCGTTTGATGTGTGCGGTATGTTGTGTCCACCGTCCGTGTCGGCCTTCACTACCAAGGGCAGGCCTTTGTGGTCCTCGACAGATACACGGAAAGTAACTGGGCATGGAGTCCGGACGGCAAGAGTCGTACCAGTTATATCTTCCTCATTGGAGGAACTATGGTCTCGAGGCTGCAAAGCTCGTAGTACTGTCGAGGCTGAGCATGTAGCTATGGGCGCAGGCGACACTGAGAGTGTGTGGCTGGTGCGTCTGTTGCGTGAGCTACGTCAGTCCATGCCCCCTGTTGTGCTTTGATGTGATAATGAGAGCACAAAGGCTATTGCCGAGAACTCCGGTGTGTTCCATGCGCACACCAAGCACATCAACGTTGAGTTCCACTACATCCGAGATCTGGTGGATCGAGGTGAGATTCAGGTCATGTGGATTGGCACCGACTCGCAGCGTGCTGATTTTCTAACGAAGGCCATAAGCCGTACAAAGTTCCTCACGGCTGCCCGTTCTGTGGGATTACACCCTGCCTGCACTGTGGACTGACCACTACCCTTCAACTGCATCTGCTGTCTCTTTCTCGTCCTTACCTTGTGTCGTTGCTTGTATCAGTGCTGTCGTGCCTGTGGACCTGTTCGCCGTGTGGTCATGGGGGAGAAAGGATTCCGTCGAATCCATTACAATGTGAGAATGAGAAGCAATGGGAGAGCCCTCCAAGTTCTAGCTCCCCCCAGCTCTATAGAGCTTGTTCATCAGTTTCTAAGCCAATCACAAAAATGATACATTTTCTGGCAGGTAGGGTTTTCTCGGTGAGCCCTGCCAGACAGCCGATAGCCCAAAACCTGGGCGTTGTCCGTTTTGCCAGAAAACTGGACCATACCATAATACTGTTGTGATTTGCGACGTTCCTGTCGACATGTACAGTTTACTGTGACTAGTGGCGTTAAATCGAGATGGAGATCAATCTTGGTCCTGATTGTCTCGATTTTGTCTTGTCTTGTAGTCTCTTATCGCACCACTTGAGAAAACATAATTTTGTCTCGCACAAGACGAGACGAGACTGGGACGTCTAGTGTCATGCAAGATCAAGACGAGATTCTCGTACTGAAGTGAAATATCATTTTTTTAGACGCATGCCACGTGTAGAGTGCTTGTCAGAAAACACTCCTTCGTTGCATATTCATTGTCAAGCGACAGTCATGGAGGGTCAACAAGAACAACTGAATTCAAAGTAATCATAACATTTTTTATTTGTACAAACTCATGAACTTGTTGTTAGCTTACATCGTTGACTTAGTGAAAATTCCTCGCCTGATTGCCGACGATGGTTCATTGCATTACTCGCGTTTCTTTGTTCAATTCCACATCGTCTGCTCAAGCACTTCCGTGTCTGGTGGTCAATACTTGTAGTCATTGCGCAAGGTAGCAGCATCAAACCTTATGTTATCCTCATTGTATGTCCCCATATCAAGTTTACATGGTCTGACATACAAACTGGTGGGTTTGAACAGCAAACAAGGTTGGCTGTAGTTGTTTGCGAGAAAACATTTCACGTGGTCAGAATGTAGTCTGTCGCGAGGTTGATGCGTTCTAGCTGCCCGTTTCATCACGTAGCTCGTCCCTCTCTGTGGTCCAGAATGCGTGATATTGCCGGAGGTGAGCGAGAACGAGACGAGATCAAGATAGTCAAAACACAAATCGATGCAAGACCGATATTTTCTTGTTACCTAGACCCGAGACGAGACATATCGTACTGGAATGGAATAAAACAAGTTCGAGATCGAGACATCTCGTCTCCATCTCGGTTCAACAGCCCTAATTGTGACCACTCGGCCATGTCCATGCCCGTGCAGATCCCTCATGCGGACCCAGGTGGCGCAGGTGCTTTGTCCGGTGGTGGACCACCTGCTCAGAGCTGACCAACGACCGCCCCAGAGTCTTGGATGTTGTGTGGGACTTTCTACAGCTTTTCTACAGCACTTAAGAGTTAATCAGTGGACTGGCCATGGGCCCGATTTGCATGTTTTTGCATTGTGTGTCCACCGTTTGATGCCGGATGCATGCATATTACCATTCGTACCGTCTGGTTTAAGATTCTGCACGTTTAGGTTCAGACGGCGTAGCGTTCTGACTTGTCTACGCTGAGCTACGGCAAAAACAGTGGTCGTGGGCCGGTTTTAGGACAGACCTTGTACTGCCGCGTGCGACACCCGCCGTGCGCCGCGGCAGGTGTTTATGCCATGGATGCGTCATTTGTCATCTCTGTCTATAAATGCTATTGAATCATTCAGACACTTTGACTTGTGTCTCCTAGCCAGAGCCTTGCCATGGTGTGTATGACCTGTGACTGTCGTCACCGTCTTGCCAGGCACGGATGCCTAGTCAGCAATTGCGTTACTAGGAAGATTCCACGCAACTTCTTAGGTACGCACGCTGCAAACGCAGTCGTGCAGTCACAATCGCCTAGAGAGATAACAGCAATGAGTTATAGCTGCGTAAGCCCATGCGACGTCTACGCTAGTCCTCGGTCTCAACAGTGCCCGAATGATATGAAACATGGACACTAAGGAGAACATGGCGCTTTAGATGCAACATCGCAATCAGATCCAGCACTGGACGCGTGGAGACATCATATGCAGCAATAATGAATGTCGGTGGCACGACTGCCGAGGAGGTCTACCGTTGGAGCCGAGCACGTTCGAGGAAGGAGGCTCCAGCAAAATGTGTGTTGGCTCTGTTGAATATGTTTGCCCCTTGTTCAGTCTTGTACGACGGATCAGGAATGCTCTGCCCCTTGTGGAGGTATGACCCCTGGATTTGTTGTAGGATGACTCAACCATGCTCTGTCTCATGTGAGATATGACCTGTGAGTACACCATGTAGGTGAGTGGTTAACTTGGCCATTTTGTTGATTTGGCCAGGTGAGAGGTCATGAGTTCGATCCTGGCTCCATGCACATCTTGGTTGTTTTGGAAGCTTCCCAGAAAGAAAGTCTGTTGCTTCTGGGAAGCAACACGGCTGATCAGTCACCTTGGCACAAGGATGCTTATGTGTCAAGCTCATAGCGCAAGTCTCTTGGTGATGTGGCAGGGTCAAGCCACTTCTCAGGAATGTGCTTTTGAGTTCTAGGACTGGACAGACAGCTATAAAAGGACTTGTCTTGCATGCTGATCAGTTAACCCTTGCTTGATGCTCTCTTGCGTATTGACAACTTGAGCTCTTCTTGAGATGTAATGCTAAGGCATTAGTACTCTTGAAGGTGAATTGTATGCCTGATTAAGTTTGGGGTGCACGGATATGTACCTGCAAAGGAAGAAGGTGTAAAAAACCTTTGTGAGCTTTTTCGGTTTCGCGGCTTCTCTGCCAGAGGTGGTTAGCTCAGTAGCGAACAAAGGGTTATGGGCCCACTCCTGTGGTTAGAGAAGTTTCACGCACGCAACCGCCAAAGTCACAAGCAGTGAGAGCGCCTTCGCTCTCACCCATCCTCTCTGTTTGGAGGTCAATCATCAGCCGGAGGGGAATGCAACACATCTGCACCTTTCTGCCTTGGGAGCTGACATCAGCCTACATCAACCTACATCAGCCTACATCTGCTTGCATCGGCCAATGTGAACAGGGCCAGCAGTTGCCTCTTCTCACCAACAGCCTACAACGGCCTCAAACACAGGTGTATCGGCATCAACAACAGGTGCAGAATCTGTAGCAGTTGTAGGTGTAGGGATGGCAGGGTCAGGGGAACCAGGGAATCATTCTCCCATCCTCAAGTTTGATGGAGAGAGGTTTGCGCTCTGGAAGTGGCAGTTTGATATCATCATGGATGATAGAGACTTGTTAGGATATCCCAGCACCAAAGGAGGAGGGTGCTGACCTTGTGGCATGGGTCAAGCTCAACAAGAAGGCTCTTGCCGTTCTCGTGTCCTCCATACAACCCTCCGTCCTCTCACACATCAGCGGTTGTACAGTGGCAGCCGTGGCATACGCCAAACTGGGCAAGGTGTTTCAGTCCTCCTCACTTGCCAGCCGTCTCTTCATTCTATAGAACCTCATCAGTATGAGGCTTGGTGAAGGGGAGGATGTCTCCGCCTTTATGCAGAAGTTTGAGACTCTCTTGCAACAAGCCAACGACATGGGGTGGGACCTGAAATCTGATATGCAGGCCATAATTTTTCTGATGACGCTGCCGGAGAGCTGGGGTCCCATGATCACAGTGATTGGAGGGTGGACCGAAGAGCAAGTATCCTACACCACCGTCTCGGAGTATGTGCGGAATGAAGCCATACGTCGCAGTAGTAGTGAAGCAAACATGGCTGCATTTGCCTCACGAAGCAGTGGTGCCTTTCGCAATACCTCCTCCTATGGATACAAGGGAAACAATGGCACTGGTGGAAGGGATCCAAAGCGTCAAGGAAACTGCCATAGCTGTGGTAAGGCTGGAAATTGGGCTCGGGAGTGCCGGGCACCCAAGAAGGAGGGAGGAGACGAGGATGAATGGCGAGGGGGACATGGTGGGAAGGATCTCACAAGCTTGATGGCCGAGTGTGCCTCCAACAAAGGGAGGGCGATACTCAGGCCAGGAGCTTACGGCCTTGACTCAGGCACAAACGAGCACACCACTTATGAGAAGAGATACTCCATCTCTCTTGCTCTATGCACCAAAAACTTCAGAGTCGCCAACGGCAAGGTTGAGGCAGCTGAGGGGATTTGTGACAAGTTGGTCACAGTGGGTGTCAACTGTGCGGACTCCGACCTCAAGCTAGAGGGGGTAGTCTACTTGCCCTCCTTCACAGCCAACCTGCTCTCTGTCTCTAAGATAACTGACCATGGCATGACAGTTGTTTTTACAGAGAAGGAAGCAGTGATAGTCCCTACCAAGGACATCAACATTTCCTACCCTGGCAAGAAGGTTGTTGCACAGGTCCCTCGCCTTGATGGACTCTACATCTTGCAGACCAAAATGATAACGTCAACGGATGAATCTTCGGCCGGGATTGATGATGAGGAGAGCAGAAATGCAGACTCTGATGACGAAGGACATGTTGGAGTAGCGGAAGCAGTAGCAGCGGAAGATTCAGCAACAAAACCAGAAGCAAATGCAGCCACCGAGGCTGTTCATTCTAGCCAGTGCACATCATCGGAGAACCTGTGGCACAGGGGCTTTGGGCACGTGGCTCATCGCACATTGGTACTCATGGATAAGCAGGAGCTAGTGCATGGGATGGAGCTAGGTGATGAGGCGGAGGGAGCTGGGATCTTGTGTGAGCCATGCCTTCAAGGCAAGGCCAAGAAGAAACCTTTCAAGCGTAATGGTATGCGTGCTCTCGCACCCCTTGACCTCATCCACTCTGACGTGTGTGGTCCCTTTTGTATACCGTCCAATGGAGGCAGCAGATATTTCCTCATCTGCATCGACGACAACAGCCGCAAGGTCTAGATACATTTTCTATAAAAAAAAGTGAGGTGAAGGAGAATCTCCAAGCCTTTGTAGCTATGGTCGAGCGACATAGTGGAAGGAAGGTGAAGGCATTCAGGATGAACAATGGGGGGGAGTACGAAGCCTGCAGGGAGTGGCTCAAGACACAGGGTATTGAACACCAGAAAGCTACTTCCTACTCACCTCAAAGCAACAGCGTAGCAGAGAGGATGGATCAGACCCTCCTTGGCATGACAAGGTGCATGTTCTTTGACGCCAAGCTGCCTCCTAGGTTTTGGGCTGAAGCAGCATGCACGGCTACGTATCTTGTTAACCTGACACCTGCAGTAGCTCTGCGAAGGAGAGGCAAGAAGAAGCAGACACAGCAGCTGAAGACACCTCAAGAAGCATGGTCGGGCAGGAAGCCGGACGCCTCCCATCTCAAGGTGTTCAATTGCACCGGCTTTGCCAAGGTCCAGGCGGATGAGGGTCCTGGAAAGCTCGATGCAAGAGCACGAAAGTGTATTTTCATCGGCTATGACACCGCCCACAGAGCTTATAGAATGTGGGACCTAGGAGCTAAGAAGGTCATTCGCAGCAAAGACGTGGATTTCCATGAACGTTCAGTGAGTAAGGGAGAGCTTCTTGAACTTGAGAACACTCCAAAACAGGGAGAGTGGCTCACTCTTCTTGAGGAGGGAGACGAAGCACCAGCACAATGGCATGGGCTGGGTACTACAACAGGGAGAGAAGCTGATGAAGATGACTCGGAGGAATCAGCCTCCGANCGGCTTTGCCAAGGTCCAGGCGGGTGAGGGTCCTGGAAAGCTCGATGCAAGAGCACGAAAGTGTATTTTCATCGGCTATGACACCGCCCACAGAGCTTATAGAATGTGGGACCTAGGAGCTAAGAAGGTCATTCGCAGCAAAGACGTGGATTTCCATGAACGTTCAGTGAGTAAGGGAGAGCTTCTTGAACTTGAGAACACTCCAAAACAGGGAGAGCGGCTCACTCTTCTTGAGGAGGGAGACGAAGCACCAACACAATGGCATGGGCTGGATACTACAACAGGGAGAGAAGCTAATGAAGTTGACTCGGAGGAATCAGCCTCTGCGTCCGACGTATCTGATCCTCCAGACCATGAGGAGGATACCTCTCCCCCCATCGACGACAAAACAAACCTCCAGCCTCTACATCAACAGCAACAGCCAGCAGGTCCAAGGAGCAGTTCACGTCTGAAAGTTCCTCGGCAGCATTATGATGCAGATAGGGGTGAATGGACAGGCTTCAACTACTCGTTCCTGGTTCAAGAGGAGCCAACATCTGTCGCAGAGGCACTCGCGCGGCCTGACAAAGCTGAGTGGGATGAAGCAGTTCGCAGTGAACTCAGCTCCATCGAGGAGAATGGGACATGGGTACTGGTAGACAGACCTGCCGGCACTCATGTTGTGGGATCCAAGTGGGTGCTGAAGTTAAAAAGGAAACAGGATGGTAAGATAGACAAGTACAAGGTACGGGTGGTAGCAAAGGGGTTCTCTCAACGGCCTGGCGCAGAGTACGTTGAGACCTTTACTCCCGTTGTGACGTTTGCCTCCATCTGGTCAATTCTTGCTATTGCTGTTGCCAAGAACATGGAGGTCCACCAGATGGATGTCAAGATAGCCTTCCTTTACGGCAAGCTTGACAAAGAGGTGCTGATGGAGGTTCCAGAGGGGGTTGATGCGCCCGAGGGCAAGGTGTGCAGGTTGGTGAAGGCGCTCTATGGGCTAAAACAGGCGCCAAGACTTTGGTACCAAGAGATGGATACATTCATGGCCAAGGAGACCTTCATGCACTGCGACAACGACCCTAGCATGTACGTGCATGAGAGCGACAAAGGGACTATGTTGGTTGCCTTGTACGTCGATGACCTGATTCTGTGCTCTTCTTCAACGCAGCTGCTAGACGATCTCAAGGGGTAGCTGAGTAGCAGGTTCAAGATGAAGGACATGGGTCAGCTTAACTTCTACCTTGGCATTGCCATCAAGCGTGACAGAGCCGCAGGTACCATCAGCCTGGACCAGACAAACTACATTGACTCTATCCTCAAATGATACGACATGGCAGATTGTAAGCCTGCCAGCACACCCATGAGCTCAGAGTGCAAGCTCTCCACCTCCATGTCCCCATCCAACAAAGCGGAGAAAACTGACATGCTAGGCATCCCATATCAGTCTGCAGTGCGTAGTCTGATGTATGCCATGGTCGCCACCCGGCCAGATATAGCCCATGCTGTTCGGCAGGTGAGCCGGTTTGTGGCCAATCCTGGTCCACTGCACTGGCAGGCTGTGAAGCGCATCATGCGCTACCTTAAGGGGACGCGACACGTGGGACCCCAGTTTGGAGGCATCGCTGGATCCGCGTCTCTCCATCTCATGTGCTACACCGACGCTGACTGGGGAGGCAATATCAACGACAGAAAATCCACCTCCGGCTTTGTGTGTATGCTAAATAGAGGTACTGTCAGTTGGGCGAGTCCCAAGCAAGAGTGTGTCTCTCTGTTAACAGCTGAAGCTGAGTACATTGCATTGGCGGAGGTGTGTAAAGAGGTGCAGTGGCTTCGCAGCTTGCTCTCTGAGATGAAGGCACCACAAGCAACGGCAACAATCATCAAGATAGACAACATGAGCGCGATTGCCATGTCCAAGAACCCACTTCTGTCCAGGCGCACAAAGCACATCGAGATCCGCTACCACTATGCTCGGGACTTGGTCTACAAGCAGACAGTGGAGCTGGAGTATGTCGGCACCAAGCTGAACCGGGCTGACATGCTTACAAAGCCATTGGACAAGGATCTCCACCAGGCGGACAGGCAAGGTATCGGCATGGTCAACGCAAGTGATGAAGAATGATGATGGAAACTGACGCAAAGTGCAAGGGAGAGATTTGTTGAATATGTTTGCCCCTTGTTCAGTTTTGTACGACGAATCAGGAATGCTCTGCCTCTTGTGGAGGTATGACCCCTGGATTTGTTGTAAGGTGACTCAACTATGCTCTGTCTCATGTGAGATATGACCTGTGAGTACACCATGTAGGTGAGTGGTTAACTTGGCCATTTTGTTGATTTGGCCAAGTGAGAGGTCATGAGTTCAATCCTGGCTCCATGCACATCCTGGTTGTTTTGGAAGCTTCCAAGAAAGAAAGTCCATTGCTTCTGGGAAGCAACACGGCTGATCAGTTACCTTGGCACAAGGGTGCTTATGTGTCAAGCCCACAGCGCAAGTCTCTTGGTGATGTGGCAGGGTCAAGCCACTTCTCAGGAAAGTGCTTTTGAGTTATAGGACTGGACAGACAGCTATAAAAGGACTTGTCTTGCATGCTGATCAATTAACCCTTGCTTGATGCTCTCTTGCGTATTGACGACTTGAGCTCTTCTTGAGATGTAATGCTAAGGCGTTAGTACTCTTGAAGGTGAAGTGTATGACTGATTAAGTTTGGGGTGCACGACACAAACCTGCAAAGGAAGAAGGTGTAAAAACACTTTGTGAGCTTTTCCGGTTTCGCGGCTTCTCTGCAGGAGGTAGTTAGCTCAGTAGCTAACGAGCTCTACCAGACGACACTCCAGTAGCGTCGTGTCTTGCCATCACTCATCTACACGCCGATGTACACAAGCCGGGAGGACACAACATAGTACAAAAAGAGACGCCTGAAAACCAACTCTCGTCGATGACTCACAGGCGCGGTGCACATAGATGAGCAGAGAGCACAGAGACCAAGCGAACAGGGGTAGAGAGAGAGAGAGAGAGAGAGAGAGAGAGAGAGAGAGAGAGAGAGAGAGAGAGAGAGAGAGAGAGAGAGAGAGAGATGTTGGTTGTTGCGCATCTCTCATTGTGCTATGTTGTGTCCTCACGGCTTGTGTACATTAACGTGGAGGTGACTGACGGTGAGACTCGACGCTGCTGGAGTGTCGTCCGGTGGAGCCAACGCACGCTGAGGCCTACTCACAGTTCGCTAGAGCCTCCTCCCTCCGGCCACGTGCTCAGCTCCATCGGTAGGCCTCCTCGGTGGTCGGGCCGCCGGTGGTCACTGCCATTGCAGATGCTGTCTGCATGCTCCCAACGCTGGTTCTGACGGTGCCATTGCGTCTGCAGCATCATGCTCTGCCTAGGGTCTGTGTCTCTTGCTGCGTGGCACTGTTTGGCATCGTGGACCGTCGTAGGCACTGCCTGGGTTCGGGCAGCCATAACTCTCTACTCCCATTTTCTAGCTGATTTTGACTGCACGACTAAGTTTGCAGCGTTGGTATTATGGTCTGGTCCAGTTTTTAGGCAAAACGGACGACGCCCGGGTTTTGGGCTGTCGGGCGTCTGGCAGGGCTCACCGAGAAAACCCTGCCTGCCAGAAAATAGGTTTAGGACTAATTTCTGATCGGCTGGTTAGCTGAGTAATAAGTTATATACTAGTGGGGGGGAGCTAGAACTTGGAGGGGTATCCCATTGTGACTTATTCTTCATTCCCCGTCACTTTCAGTTTTCAGCTACTTCCTGGCGCTAACACCGGCGTGCGCGTTTCTGAGTAACAAACCCAGAGCTTCCAGACTTAGTCTCTAGAGCGGCAGACCGAGGGGGCAGCAGACTTAAGCAACTAGCGTGGAAGCCCGCATGCTGTATCAACAACGCTGCTGCCCCAACCTGCTGCCTAGTTTTCTGTGGAGAGAGAGAGAGAGAGAGAGAGAGAGAGAGAGAGAGAGAGAGAGAGAGAGAGAGAGAGAGAGAGAGAGAGAGAGAGGACCTCACGGATGCAAACCAACCACACTCACAATTGAATGAGTCACGCTTTAGTGCCTTGGTCAAGAAGTCAGTCAATTGACGTGCCGTCTCAATCCACACAATGTTAATGCTGTCTTCATGCAATGATGAACGCACATAGTGATATTCGACATTAACGTGCTTTTTTTTAGTGTGATGTATGCCTAATTTGTTTGCGATGGCCATGTCACTCTCATTGTCACAGCGCAACGTGATGGACAGGATTGACTGATGCAACTCGGGCAACAGGCGACGCAGCCGTACGCTCTCACATGTGCCAGAACCAAGGGCCACATGCTCCGCCTCAGTAGTGTTGAATGCAATGTAGCCTTGCTTGTCGCTGAGCAAGGACACAGCCGTGCCACCAAAAATAAAGATCCAGCTTGTTCGACTCTTACCGTCCAGATTGTCGGCTCACTCACTGCTGGTGTAGCCCACTGTAACAACGGACGGCTGTCGACGGAACATGAGACCTTGCCGTGGGGTGAAGACGACATAGTGCAGTACTTGGATCACGGCCTCAGAGTGAAGATGACGCGGCTCCTGATAGAACTGGGCAAAGAGGTAGACGGCGAGTGTAATTTCTGGACGCGTCGTCGTTGCCAAGAACATCAGTGACCCAATGACACGTAGATTTGTGGTCATTTCTACTAGCTCCCCCACCACAACTGGATCAGAGCTTTTAAGTTTTGCTCGACCATCGAGCGACATGGGTGAGGATGCTCTCGGCACGAGGGGCAGGTCCTTAGCGAAGCACCCGAAAAAGGTCTAGATGTATGCAGCCTGATAGACGTGTAGGAGACCCGTGGAGCGATCATGCTCAAGCTCCATGCCTAGAAAGACTCGTGTTGACCCGAGGTCCTTCATCTGGTAGGCGGCATGCAGCAGGTCCTTGACCCACTGGATGGCAGCTGCATCGAATGACGCGACGAGCAGGTCGGCAACATAGACAAGGAAAGTGACAAAGGTCTCATCTCGCAGGCTAACAAATAGTGCAGGGTCGACGGTGTTGCAAAGGAGGCTACTGTTGATAAGTGTAGGACTGATCTCCTGATTCTAGTTGCACGGTGACTGCTTCAAGATATGGAGGGCCTTCCGCAGCTTCAAGACCTTGCCAGAGCCATCGTCGAAGCCTGGAGGCTACACCATGTGGAGCTTCTCGCCTTCGAATGAGCCATGGAGAAAGGAATTTCTCACATCCATTTGATGTAGCTCCCACTCGTGTTGGGCAACCAGGCTCAACAACGCCTGGCTAGTAGAAAACCGACTGATCGGGGTGAATATCTGGTCACAATCGACCCCAGGGACCTGGGCAAATCCCTTGGCCGTAAGACAGGCCTTGTACTTGTGAAGGGATTTGTCTGGCTTCGACTTTTGCCGGAGGACCCACTTGGTGCCGATGGCCTTTCGGCCAGGGGGAAGGTTGACAAGCTCGTACACATGATGTTGCAAAATGAAGGCAAGCTCATCGGCAAATGCAGCCTCCCGGTGTAGCGCCTCGAGAGACGCCCGAGCCTCATGTAGGGTGGCTGGGTCCTCTGGTCGCTCCGTGGAGAGGACTGCAAGGGCGTGGGTGTCTTGCGCCCCGGTGGCACGCGTGTGAGCATAGCCGTGACGGCACGTTGGTGCTCCTGATGGAGCAAGGCGTAGCCCAGGGCCGACCCCGGATGTAGGTCAATGGCGACTGACAACATGGCCAAGCCAAGCGCCTTGGTGCCAAGGTCCCCGCTCACGAATGTGGGAGTGGGTTTGCACGGAGGCAAGGAGCCTCGTGGGGCGACAAGGTGTTGTGGCGCGAGAGGGCACGAGGCAGCAGCCTAAGTGTTCACTGTTGGCGTGGGTCGGAGGCTCCCACCCGGACCACGTGTGTACCGTGCCCGCATGGACGCAGCGTCTGACCCATAGGGGCTACCGGAAACGGACGGGGAAGTCAGCCCGGAGGGGTTGGCGGACACAGGCAGGGCAGCCGGCCCGGAGGGGCTAGAGGAAACGAAAAATTGACCGGCTCAGAGAGGCTAGCGGACAAGAATAGGAAAGCCGACTCGGAGGGGGGACCGGACACGAGCAAGGCAGCAGGCCCAAAGCGACTGGCAGACATGGATGGAGCAACCGGCTCAGAGAGGCCAGCGGACGCAGACGAGGCGGCCGGCTCAGAAGGGCTAGCGAACACGAACGGAGCGGCAAACTTAGAGAGGTCAGTGGATGCAGACGAGGTGGCAAGCTCAGAAGGGCCAGCGAAAGCTGATGACGCAGCTGCCCCGGAGGTACAGGCAAACACGGGCAGGACAACCGGCCCATGAGGAAAACCGGACGAGGACAATGTGACGCCCTGAAACGGCTGGATGGAGGATGGACCTACCACTCCCCCACGTGATGGGAGGGACATCAACATGCTGGAGCAAACGAGGTCGTAGGGAAACAGGTCCTCAAAGAAGAGATCATCCCGAGACTCGATGAGAGGGATCCCAGAAGCGCCACGCCTTCTACTCACGTGGGATTGAAGTAAGGTGCAAGGGCGGCCACGAGGCTTGTGCTTACCGCCATGATGTGGGACAGGCAACCACACGATGGTGATGCAGTCCCAAACGTGAGTTGGGCGGAGGTCAGCTCGCTCGCCACACCAGTGCTGGTGTGTGGTGGACTGATGGGAAAGGGGTCATGTGGGAACTCAGTTCTAGACCCACGTCATGTAGGTCATGGCCTCAAAATAGAAGCCATTAGAGAGTCTAGACTCAATCCGCATGGTGCGGACGGTGTCATCCATGGTGCGGTTGCACGGCTCAAAGACGCCGTCCTGGGCTGGCGTGTAAGGTGCCAACGTCTCATGATGGATGCTACGGGAAGTGAGGGAAAGCGTCGTCTCCCCCATAAACTTGCCACCGTGATCAGAGCAGAAGCGGCGGAGAGGGAAACTACACTCGTGCTTAGTGCGTACCAGCCAACCTCAAATGGTGGGGGCGACATCGCTCTTTTGCCGAAGACAAAAGACCCATCGACAGCAAGAGTAGTCGTCCTTGAGGGTGAAGACATAACGTCCATGCTCCCAGACGGATTCTCTCGGAAGGGGACCAATGACATCAGAGTGGACAAGGTCCAGCGGGACGGATGCACGAGAGGAGGAAAACGGGTAGGTGGGCCGGTGCATCTGCCCCTGAGCACACTCAATACACTCAGTGGGACACGGCAGCGGAAAGGAGGTTGGATCAAGGCCTTTGGCTGGCTACGTGCACAGCATGCTGTTGACAGTGACAGAGTGGACATGACAGAGGCGGCGGTGCAAGAGACGTGTGTGCTGCGGAGAGAGTGTTCTAGAAATAAAAATGTGGCCTATGTCATTCAATGAGGAGGGGACAAAGGGAGAGACGGACAAGTGCGGCATGTGCCACAAGTTGCAACGGGCGGTGGCATGCAAGACGACATGGCCGGACGGGCACAACAACATAGTGCCAACACTACGCGAGTGCAATGCTTCCATGCTCATGCGGTCAAGGGTAGTGATGGACAGGAGGCTGAGCTCAATAGCAGGAACCAAGAGGACATCGGTCACAAAGACATCCTCAGCGAGACCACAGAAACAAACCACATCGACGCCGTGAACGGGTAAGACCTGACCAGAACCTGTCCAAACCCCATGGACATTGGTAACAGGGCCAAGGACACTGAAGGCCTCATGTGAGACCGGCATGTGATTTCTAGCCTTGGAGTCGATGATCCAAGTCTCGGCAAGGTCCTGGACCGGTGTCGCCAGGTCGCTAACGGTCACATGGCACTGGGCAAGGGACGCAGACGAAGTGGATGGGGATGCGAACCGGGACTGTGAGTCATCCAACTAGGCGATATCATCATGAAGAGGAGCAGGTGGGGAGGGCACAAAAGAGAACGGAATGAACAAAGGGAAAATGCACAACCTCAGCTAAGACTCTATCATGCATGGTAGGGCAGGGTGACCAGTGACAACGCAACTCACACTTCCCTAGGGAGGAGGACGAGGCAGTCCAATCTGGAGTGCAATGAACTACTCCAACTAACACTCACGGGTGGAGGGCCCGACGGAGTAGACCGACTACGACGTGACAGCACCAGAGTCGGGAAAGGAGGACGGAGGCACCAATGACTGAAGAGGGGGCGCCGTCAGGTACGGATGTACTGTTGGAGGGTGAAAGGGAGCAGGCGGCGCAGACACAACAGGAGCAGCAACAGTCACGGTTGCGATTGCGAGGCGGCGCTCACGCTGGCAACGCATGGTGGCGATGACGCGCACCTTGTCTGTCAGGAGCAGGCACGTGTACCACCAGTGTCCTAGCTGGCCACAGTTGTGGCAGGCTAAGTTGCTACCACTAGATCTGCTCATCTGCTATTGTGGGCCCTTTCCCTTCTTTTCCCTATGTTTCTTCTTGCCGAATGATGAGGAGAGGACGCACCTGTTACGGGAGCGGCAACAGCCACCTAGGCAACGATACGAGAGGCAAGGGCCTCTATGTGCTTGATGCGGGACTCCTGACGAGCCTCCTTGATGCGGAGAAAGAGCTCCATATGCCCAGGGCATGAGGGTCTACTGGGCAGCCATCACAGCGAGGACGTCTGGGTGTAATGTACGAAGACGTCGGCAAACAAGTCAGTTGCACCACACTTAATGGTGAGGAGCCCAGACAGAGGGAGTGGTGCAGCATCTCCCAGTCAGCGAAGGATGTCCTCCACCCTCCGCCAGTAGTATGTGACCGTCTCGATCTTCCCGATATGGAGGGAGTTGAACTCACAGAGCAAACGGCTGGTCTCCGCCTTGTTGGATAGGCGATGAGGACGCGTGAGGATGGGCCATGCCGCAGCGGGGTCGGGGAGGCCGCCAGTGGAGAATTCGCTGAGGAAGGGCTCGAGAGCAAGATGTGAAGCTGGAGGGGCGACGGGGACGATGGCATGTACAGTGCGACCAGCATCATACACCTGGTCGGCTTGCGTGGAGTCGTAGGGCAAGACATAGTATGGCGACATGCCGTCACCCTGCGCCCGGATGCAGAAGTTGAGCTCCCAGCTCCGAAACTGCTTGTGAGCCTGGAGCGGCGGGGACGGGGTCTCAAAGTCCTTTGGCCTGCAGCCAGCATCCAGAGCGGGGCCTATGACTGAAGACACAGTCTGCCTTTGGTGCTAGATATGCTGATGCGCTTAATACTGTGTAGCAAAGGAAATGGCGGGACTAGCATGCCCGGGTGGAAGGAAGGGTGGAGATTGCTGATGGTGCTACCGCTTTTGCAATGGCTGCTGCTGTGTTGGCGGCTGCAATGCCGCTAGCTGCTGTGCCAGCATTACACGCTATTGGCATATTGTAGCTAGTAGATCTATTGAATGAGCAAGGGCGATGATAGATCCTAGAGAGTGTTGGTGTTGTTGCGGCTGTTGCTGTTTCTACTATTGTAGTTACTACTGCTGTAGCTACTGTTGCGACTGTTGCTACTGCTATTGCTACGGCTGTTGCTGCTGCTGTTGCTGCTGTAGTGGCTACTACAGCAGGTGCTACTGCTGTGGCTGCTGCTATGGCTACTACAGCTGTTGCTACAGCTACTGTTGTTGTTGCTGCTACTGCTATTACTGTTATTGCTGGTGTAGTGGTGGCAGCTGCTGTTGCTACACCTGCTGCAGTTGCTGCAAAAAGGGGGGACCAATGGGTCGTCCCGTAGAGGAGGACCCCTCAATTTTTGCCATGGTTCCCTCTGGTTTACGTTCCCTTCTTTGTTGTTGTGCTGAACTTGTAAGTGACATCAGCAATGATGTCAACGGTGACGTTGGTAGTGACGTCAGCAGTACAACTGGCTTCAACAAGGATGTCAACAGTGACGTCAACCAAAAGTGGCTGACATTAGCAATGGTTGCCGTGCTACTGCTGCTGCCACTATTGTGCTAGTTGCTGTGTTGCTACTGTTGCTATTGTTGACGTTAGCATTGATATCAACAATGACGTCATAGGTGACGTCAGTGCTCGCGACTAACGTCACTACAGTTGGTGTTATTGTTGCCACTGCTACTGATGTTACAACACTGTCATGTGCTGGTGCTACCCCTGCTGCTACTGTTGCTGTTATTACGGCTACTGTTGCTGCTACTATCATTGCTATTGCTGGAGCAATGGCTAGTACAACGCTTACTGCTATTTCTGTTGCTACTGTCGCGTGGTGCTGGTGCTCCTACAACTATTGCGGCTGTGGTTGTAGCTATTGTGGTTGTTGCTGCTGCACGCTGCTCTTGTTACGGCAGGTCTTGCTGCTAAAATAGCAGCAGCAACTGTGGGGGTGGTTCCTTCAATCCTAGGCTGCGGGGTTTGCAGGGATTCTGTGATTTTTCTTTCATTTTTTTCTCGTTCGTGGTTACTCTTTGCAACTGCTGCAATTGCACGCTGCTTCCATAGCTTTTGCTGCTGCTCTTGCTGCCGGCCGTTGCTACAAATGGTAATGCTAGCTACTGCTACACCTGCCCGTGGTTGCTGCTGCTGGCCGCTGTTGCACGTTGCCGGCTGCTATTACTCGCTGCTACTACTATTGCTGCTACTGCCACATGCTGTTCCTACCACTAGTTACTTGCAGCTTGCTGCTGCTCTCTGCTCGCTGCTGTTGCTGCTGCCCGCTCTTGCTACTGCTGTTGCTTGCTGCTCGTTGCTCGCTACTACTTGTTGCGCTACTACTGCCGGCTGCGACTACTACCTGCTGCTACTGCTACTACTGCTTGCTACAGTAGGTGCTGCATGCTACAGCAGCTGTTGCTTGCTAGCTACGTGCTGCTTGCTGCGTGTTGCTTATTGCGTGTTGCTCCTATTGCAACCGCGCTGGCAACAATAGATGTCACTTTCCTGGGGGTGTCGTCGCCACGTGCATCGGCGTCGCTCCAACGTCGGTCGTTCGTGCCGGCCGAGAGTCCATCATTGCTACCACCGCCGTGGGGTCAGTACTGCCAGAAGAATTTCAACAGCATTTCCCTCCCGTTAGGAGCATTTTGAAGATGCCACCTGGCGGGTCAACGCTACCGGAAAAAATCCGGCAGCATTTCCCCCTCACGGGCGCGTTCAAGGGATCGCCGGCATTGAGTGAACCTGTTCGCCGGTGTTTTGCTGCGTTCTGGCTTTGATACCAAGTTTGAAAACCTACCGCAACAGGTTGGGGCAGCAGCATTGTTGATGCAACGTGCGGGAGCCCACGCTCGTTGCTTAAGCTGCCCCCTCAGTTTGCTGTACCAGAGTCTAAGTCTGAGAGCTCTGGTGTTGTTACTCTGAAATGTGTGCGCCAGAGTTAGCGCTAGAGAACGCTTGAAAACTTGAAATGACTGACTTGGAATTGAGAATTAGTAGCAATGGGAGACCCCTTCAAATTCTAGCTTCCCCCCAGCTCTATAGAGCTTGTTATCCAGTTTCTAAGCCAATCAGAAATATGATTTGTTTTCTCGTAGGCAGGGTTGTCTCGGTGAGCCATGCCAGACAGCCGACAACCCAAAACCCGGGCGTCGTCTGTTTTCCCTGAAAACTGGACCATACCATAATACGCACATTGCAAATGTAGATGTGCGGACAGATTCACCAAGAAAGATAACAGTAATGAGTTATAGCCGCCTAAACCCAGGCGACGTCTACGCTAGTCCTCTGTCCCAACAGTACCCAAATAAAATGAAACTTGGACCCTAAGAAGAGCATGGCGCTGCAGATGCAACATCGCTGTCAGACCCAGCATTGGACGCGTGCAGACAGCATATGCAGCGACAGTGACTGCCGATGGCACGACTGCCGAGGAGGTTTGCCGATGGAGCTGAGCACGTTGGAGGGAGGAGGCTTCAGCAAAATGCGTATAGGCCTCAGCGTGCGTCGGGACCACCAGACGATACTATATGAGCATCGCGTCTCGCCGTCAGTCATCTGTATGCCAATGTACACAAGCCGGGAGGACACAACAGAGTAGAAAGAGAGATGCTTGAAAACCAAAAACCTCATTGTGTGCACCCACTCTGTTGCCGCCGTCCGGAATGTTGCATCCACCTGTCTCTCCCTCCTCGTTGTCATCTAGCTCGTCCGGTGCACCGAACTCTCCGATCACGTCCTCGTCTGCCTCTATGTCGTTGTCACCATCTGCCAGCCCTGTTAGACATTCAACTATAGGGAGATTTTGAGGAAGTCAGATGTGCAACCTTGTGGTAAGATCTTGAAACCTTGCCAGTCCTCGTTGTGCTAGAAACAAGCAAGGGAACACGAGACACATGTGAGATAGAGGGCAGCACAATGGCCCTACAAAAACTCATATTGTGTGACATGGCCTGGCATGAGAACGTGTAGGAGGCGGTCTAGGATTCATGTCATGTAGGAGAAGCCCTCAAAGGCAGATAACTTTGGCGGATTGCAGTCAGACCGCATGGCACAAACCGCATCCTCCATGGAATGATTCAAGTGCTCAGACACGCTGTTCTTCTCGGAAGTAGCAGGGGTAGAGAGCTCATGAAAGACAACGTGCTTAGCAAGAAATGTGTCCATGTTGGCACGGCGCAGGAGAGGAGAGGGCAACAAGAGGGGTACCGAAGTGCGTAGTAGCAGAGGTACTGGAGCCAGAGTGCGTGGAGGACGGGTTAGAATTGGCACCAAAAGATGGGACAGTAAACGCAGCGGGCAAGTGACGCAACACTATAGCCACGACCCTATCTGCAAATGTAGCACGGTCATCCTCTGCAAGGTTAAGACAACCTTCAGCCTCCTGCTGAGCCCTGCGAGCAAGGGCCAGCTGGCGCTGAAGGGACGCAATGACTGACTCATCGTCACCGGGCATGGTGAAGACAGTGGGGCTCTGCCAGAAAGATTTCAGCAGAGTTTTCCCAGCCCCAGTCAGAGTAGGAAAAATGGGGTGTCTTGGACGAGTGGAAGAGAGCTACAAGACAGCCCACCCGGACTCAGACTATGCAAGCCACTGCAAGAGAGGCAACTGCAGAGAACAGACACGCACTGCAAAGAGAAAGGGGCAGGTCAAGATGCCAAGGAGTGAGCTGGGTTGTGGAGAAAACCAAGGATAGAAGGAATAGCAGCTGCAGTGGCAGAGGAGAGGATAGCAACTGTAGACGGAGTGGGAACCACCAGGGCAAGAGTGCCGGTGACCAAGATTGCACCTAGGGTAGTGAATGCAGCTACAATGGAGATGGCTGCTGTGACGAGACTGGATGGTGCAGATGAGGCCGATGCGAAGGCAGTGACAGCTGCAGCTATAGAGGTGCGGACGGAGGATGCAACTATTGTAGTAGCAGATACAACAGATGTAGTTACAGATGCCACGATAAACGCTCCAGCAGAGACCTGCATGCCGATGTCGACATCTGGAGCAGCAATGGGACCAACAACGACGGCTGCCTCTGTGTAGGCCTCCATTGCGCGGCTGGCAGATGTAGCAGTAGGTGCACGCGCCGCTCTAGGAGCTGCTGCAAAGGTAGCGGCCGCAGCTGCAGTACCGTCTATGACAACGGATGATATGTGCGTCAGCGGGCTCAGAAGACCAACAGCGTTCTGTGTAAACACTGTGGAGAGCTGGGCAGTCACGTCCAGCTCCAAAGGCTCGTGCGGCTGTGGGTAACCCCTGGGAGAGAAAGGGGGAGAGAAGCTTACCGAACGTTGGCGACTCGCCCATGCATATGATGCTGAGGCAGCCTCGGGTGCTCGGTTGCCGCTCATCCCTCTGCGACAACGTGGATCGCGAAACCCCGTCCTCCCATTGTAATATGCTCTAAGGGTCAGCAGAACAGGGATTTCATGTTGTGCCAGCGTGTCTGCCGGATCACCACCACAATGACCACCGCACCTACTGCTGCGAGAGTTGTTGCTGCTATTGCAGCTGTGTCTGCTACAGTGGGTGCTGATGCTGTTAGGAATTACAATCCCGGAAAATGTACGGTCGCCTTGTCTCAACAAATTGCATAGCTCAGCCTGTCCTGAACCACAGTGAAGTGGCACCACACTTCACGGTTCTCAGGTAAAATCGCCTCTTACAGACATACACTCACAAAATACACACTGAGAGTCAAGAGGGAACGGAGCTGGATCCAGAGCTTCAAATCTCACTCAAAATGGTCAACTACTGAGTACAAACGAAGCTAAGAAAGAATGACTGAAGTCCAACTCTAAGTACTAACATTCTGTCCTACTTCCTGTCCCTGATCCCTGCTTCCGGTCAACTAGAAAATAATCTAAGTAGTCAGCTCTGCTGGCTGTTACTGCTGCCTCCGGATCGCTACAGCTGCCGCTCTTGCTGTAGCCACAGCAGTTGATTGCGGGTACGGCTGGCTGGGTGTGGCTGCAGCGGTGACCTTGCTGACACGGCCATTGTTGCGGCTCCTGCTGCTGACTCCAATGCTGCGGTGGTTGGTTCCAAGTCTGGCTGCAGTTAAAGCCGCAACCTTGTGGCCACTGATTCCGCAAACAATGCGGCTGTTCCCGGTTGCACCGCGCAATTGCTGCGACGTGGTTGATGGTGCCAATGACACGGAGGGCGGCAACAGACGACTGGCGCGGACTGGCGCAGGATGCGCTAGTCCTACCTACCTCAAAGAAGAGGCGGCTGCAGAGAAGGGTGTCCTCATACCCGTGAGAAGGGTAGGGGATGGAGGCGAGCGTCAGCTGCTAGAATGCAGCCAGTGATGATGAATGGCAGTGGAAGCTTAGGGGCGATGGCGAACCATCGCCCAACGACCAGGATTTCTCGCTCACTCACGAGCGTGGCTCCTTCCCTCACACTGCTCTGATACTAGAGGGACGTAGAGCTTAGTGTGTGTGAGAGAGGATAAGACAGAGAAGCATGGAAGACCAAGAGAGGGGTGAAACCATGGATCAGGTTTGCTCAAAAGAGAAAGTAACAGGTGCCAAGTAACACAGGTGTTACGTGACGAGGGTGAAATGACGAGCGGGCAAGCGGCAAGCTTACCCTAGCTCATCACCCACTCGCACGATGGAGCCGATATTCTTTGTCCTGGTGTTTTTTTTGGGATCACCCTGTGCAAGTGAGTTGCCGACTAACCCACCAGCAACAAAAAAACTGGGAGAGGTAACCCGATTGCAACCCCCCCCCCCAAACCAGGATCACTAATGAGCATCATGGTCACAAACAAAACAAGTGCAAGGTTGTAGAAGTGGAGTGAGTGCCACGCGCCTCTGGGCGGCCCTGGATCTTGTCCACTGGCACATCAGTATGCTGTCGTGTTGTAGATTGTGGTGACAACGGCAGTACCCCCAACTTGAATCACCTGCAACAGGGTGATGAGTGTGTGCGGCAAGGCCAGAGGTCACAACGAGTCTGTCGTACATGAATCAACACCTCTTATCCAAGAACTTAACGCCACCATTCAAATAGAATTGTGGAGTGTGGAACAAGACTAGTGCTCAAGGACAAGCCACAAGTTAACCATGAGGACGGCATTTCTGTTGTGACAAAGGCTATAGACCCACCTCATCCAGGTGATTTCGTCAGTGAGAGTCGGAACATACCACCTCCAATCTAAGAGGGACTAGATTGGGAAAGGACCAAGAAGGTCCGCATAGACTATCTCCAATGGGCGTAGTGCTGGAGAAATGGAGTCAGGGTAAGCACAGCGATGCATGTTATCATGAGTGTAGAAGAGGCAGCCGGTCTTGGGTGTCATCCTGAAAGAAGCAGTATCAAGACCAAGATCTGGCTTTGTTTGGATGAGCTTGGACACAATGTCCAAGCTTAGATGGCAAATGATGCAATGCAACAACCTTGCAGCCAGGGAAAAACAAGGGGGAATAGAAGGAGCACAGTGAGAGACATGCATTTTATCCACAGCAGAGGAACATAACACAATGGCATGAGTGTTGCAAGCAGACACTTTGGTAGATTCAAAAGACTGCTCAATAGAAAGACCTATCATGTTGCAGGCATGAACAGAGCAGGCTGAGCTCAAGAGTAGGGGAAAAGAGCCCATTGGAGATGTACAAGTGGCTAGACAAACCATCAAGTCACATAATCTCAATGTCCTGAGTAGGCAAGGACTGAGCAGATCCCATTCAAATGGTCCAAACAGACCCAATGGGAATGAGAGCCACGAAGTTGCCGTGATGACGGGTGATGTGATGGACGACACCGAAGTCAATTATTGAGGCACCTCTATCTCATAACCTAGCATTGACACCAAAAAATGGACTACATAACAATCTGCCTCTGTTGGATTCTTGGCAGATGACTTGGAACTATGACAATCAGCACAAATGTGTGACTCATCAACCCAAGCGGTGTTCTCAAATCCATGTGCATCACAATCTGATAAGGCTTCCCATAGGCACTATCATGGAAAAAACAACGTGGGGCATGAAACTTATGGACCACTTGGTTATGAAAACAACCAAGTGGTCCTCGAGTGTGAAGCACGAGCAACTGATGAAGCTCCAAGATGGTACGATCATAGCTCTTGGTCTCTGGTGCTGCTTGGGGAAGCAGATATCTCTGCTAGTGTCGTAGTTACGGTATGAATAGTATGCAATGCACTTGAGGATGACCATTGTGCATGTGCTTCCTGGAGGACATGCGTGATCCTACTCCATTCAAAGAGCTGTTGGCATTCTGTGTAGCAATGAGTATCCCCGTAGTTATAGTTGTGGACAAAAGATCCACTGCCACTGCTGGCAGGCGTCGTCTGCTTCTGTCGTGACTGTTCTTACCCTTCTTCCCCTTCGTGGCTGCTGAGCCTATCCAGGAAGGGGTGAGGGAGGGGAGGAGCGAGTGGTGTAGGCAGGGCTAGAGATGAAGGGGGTTGAAGGTGTTGGAGGATATACATCCATTGGCGCAACATGTGGGCTGCCTCCCTGGCTGATGTTTCCTAAAGAAAGTAATGTTGGACCCAAGGGAGAAGCTGGAGAGACTTAAACAAATCAAACAGTGCAAGATGGTGAAGGCCACAGAAGATGCCAGAATTCTTTACATGCACCCTACTCATTACGGTATTGAGTGTCCACAGCTGCGACCGGCCACTAGTGACAAGGCCAATCTAGATACGCATGACATACCTCCAATATGAAGCTTCAAGCATTGACACTATCTAAGGGAGTGAGTGAAATTTGGAAAGGTGGCCTGCTCTCGTCGCATTTGTCTCCACAGCAAACAAGGTCAGAGCCAACTCCCACCCTTGGCGATGATCCAAGCGGGTCCCAGTCTGCGTTGATTCCATGGAGGGATGGAACTCGACAACTATCTCTTGCGATATGGCATAAAGCACGTTCGTATCAGTCTCACTACTGTTAAAAACCTGGCGATCGTTGACAATTTGGTGCTGGTTGTAGAAGAATGGTTACACCCTTTGAATCTTCACATGCAAAGAAAAGGACCTCATAACAATCCAAGCATGTCTCGATGTCACTACTATAGTTGGTGCTATGTCTCTGCTTTGCAGCTCTTCAAGAAGGGTCTCACCACTTTGATACCATTAGAGTATGCATAGAAGCATATGTTGTCCAGTCAGCACACACACTAGCATGCAAAGCAAGTGCAAGAACAACAAGGGTTTGGCTATGCAATGCGCGCAAAGTCTCAAAAGCCTCAATAGCTTCAAGTACAAAGAGAGATGGTCTCTCTCTCTCTCTCTCTCTCTCTCTCTCTCTCTCTCTCTCTCT